>BMAO01030749.1:0-70490 GCA_019973975.1 Trichonephila clavata
AACCTACATTTATTCAGAGAGGGCATAGAGATAAATGTAAGTGAATTTAAATGGAAAACTCTCAGTACTATCCAGAATATGAAAATGATAATTAGCTAACGTATTTGTCTGTTAAGTTCTTGGAATGTTCTCGTCCCATTTGTCTTTGCTGAAAAGACTGTTGCAGGAATTATTTACCGGGACATGCTACTGATTCTCCTTATGACAATCTTCAAATCAAAATGCTAGGAATTTTCATCTTTCAACAGGATGTCGCTTTTTATCACTACCAGAATGACTTGCCTTAATGCTGAGGTTCTAGTTTGGATAAATCGTGGAGGTGTTATTTAGTGGCCATCATGATCACATGATCTTCAACCGTTGACTTACTTTGCAAGTTTTCAAAGTATCTATGAACACTTCTGCCATTTCCTCCATCCATCATTAAAATCAAAAATCAATGCTGCAATTATTTTGATTGACGGTAGCATGCTGACAAATCTTTGGCCAGAGCTGATTTATCTATGGGACATTTGCATAGTAACGAAAGAAAACCACATCAAACATTTGTGATAATGGTAAACTTGGTATATTTCTCTATCACACAACAGTATGTACCTTAATTTTTTCCCTCAGAATTACATGCAATGTATCATACTTTTTGCCCAAATAATTTGTAGACACTCTGTATATTATCAACAGTTCATTAAAAACTATTTACCTTTTTGGAGAATAATTAGCTTTTAATTATAACAAAAGAAAGGCTATAGCACTATTACTATCCTGGAAATTAATAAAATAAAATTTTTGCATGAAATGAGTATACATGAAATTAGTTAGACATGAAATTAACAAAATATATGTTTTTCAGACCCACTCCCGATAATTTTTCTTTTATTAGAATGAATAATTTGTCCTTACAAATTTTAATTCAGGCTCTTTCAAGTACATGGATAGTTAAAACAAATCAAACTATCTACTAACAAATTTTATAAAAAATCATATTTTATGTATTATAATTACATTTCATATCAACAAGGAAATACAATCACATTCGAAATAGTAAAGATTCAACGTATGATTAATTGCTTATATTAGAGAGCACGAAGTTCTATCAACATTTTTAAATATATATATCACTGATACTAATCTTAAACAGATTTTCTTTTCTGATGAGTGGAAGAGAACCCCAGATTTTAATACAAAATCAGCTTTTAAGGTAAATATTCCCGTTTCCTACTCTTCCTCTCTTTTGCATTCGAAGCATCGTATAAAAGGAAAATTAAGAATTGATTGTATTTAAGTTCAGATAAAAAACTACAGTAAATTTACCAAAAAAAAGTTCTTGTTCTCACTGAGAGTTAAAAAAGTGTAGAAAATCAATTCTCTCAAAGCAAAAAAAAGTAGGAAAAAAGTTTGCGATTATAATCCTAGAGACACTTTCTTTACAAACCACAAACTGAGCAAGTCTTGCTTCAGAATGCTAAGAAGGCATCATAAAAAAACTTCTTTCCTTTATAAACACGGCAAAAAATAAAAATTCTAGATTCTTTTTCTCCCCACCGAATCAATAAGAGAGCGGAAGTTCTTGAACAGAATTTGAAATCGGATAACAAAATCCACTTTTCATGATTTCCACCATCAATTTAGTTTTCAATCAATGTATATACAATTTCACATTATAATCCTTATAGTAAAATGATCTTTCTAACTAAATACAACTCACTAAATCCGTTTTTTCTTTGCTTTCTGAAATGTTTTCTAAGAATCGTTACTTCCGTATTTCAGAAATATATTTGCATTTTTCATTTGCAAATGTATAATCTACGTAAAGGTATCATTACTTCAAGAAGTATTTATTCTACCATACCCCACATATTTATGTTAATAACCTTCAGAAAATTTTTTACAAGGGGCTTTTAGAGAGGAAAAAGGTTTTTTTTATTTGAGAAATATATTTCAAGTTTATTTTTACTTCCAGCTAATTTTCGATGACATACCGGAATGATATTTTTTTTGAGAAATGGGATATATTTTCATTTTGCAATTGTTACGTAGTGTACTGAATTCCTCTAATATATTTCCAAAATAAAATTTTAATGGTCATGCATTCGCTGTGTATTTTACTACAAAATATTTTTTCAACCAATTTTTTAATCTTAAGCCAAATATATATATATATATATATATTATATCATAAAAATTAATATATACAGGGGCAATCAAAAGTGTATTTACACTTTGTTGAATAAAAGTTTATATATTATTATAAGTATTGCAGTGAATAAAAATGACAAAGTTGCAAAAAGTGTTCAAGTTGTAATCCAACAGCCTCCAAATATTTTGGAGCAATATGCCTTACATTGTTGTAGACATCTCTCAGAGTAACTACAGGAATTCGTCGTTTTTATTTCATAGCGCAGTTCTTGCATTGCGGTTTCTTACTGTACACCACGTTCTTGAGGTAACCCGCCTCATAAGTAAAAGCCAAGTGGGGTGAAATCTGGTGAATGTGCAGAGTACTAATCGGATACTTTCATTCACTCCAGTGACCTGGTGCAACGTTATCCAGATTGGCACGCACATCTGTACGGTAGCGGGGTGGAGTGCCATCTTTCTCTGTGCAAAAGAATGTAATCTATGATAGCACTACTCACGCCTCTTTCCCGTGCGCATTATATAAATTCGATTTTGGGGGTGACCATGTGAATGAATTTAACATTGCAACAAAAGACGATTAGCTTGTTGATGTGCGTGACCGACCTGATCGTCCCTTGTGCATGTCCATTATTGCTCCATCAGTTTCAAACTTAACACGAAGGTGAGCAATGCTTAAGCGTGTTCGTGGTTAAATTCCATACTGTTGCCTCCAAAGTCGTTGCACTTCATTGATATTATAGAACTTCAAATACCCTCCCAAAATGCTTTTTCGCTGCTCAAAAGTCAGACGTACTTGCACCGTGTGTGTGTGGTCTTATCTTCCCTACTAAAAAATTAGCTCCATTTGTCACAGAACTAGTGCTGAACACGCCGAAACTCAAATGCCCACCATCAATGCCAACTCTTACAAACTTTACCTAACAGCAAATGCGACCTCAAACTTGTGGCATTCACATATTACCCAATTTTAAAGTGTGTATGCATTTTTTTTCACCCATGCATAATGGCAATTATATAATTGTATAGAAGAATAGTGGTATATAGAAGTACATATTTGCAGTTTTACTTTAACAATTAGATGAACGAAAAATAAGCATTGTTTGGGAGTTGAAAATAGCTTTATATGATTACATATTCCCTTTCGCATGTTTTTATTATTTTGAGTAACTCAAAAACGGATAAAAGTTCCTACATGTATTTAAAACGATATTTTTACCTACTTTTTCATGTTAACTACAGCATGTTAATTACTTAACTTTTCATGTTAACCTTTATAATGGTTGCCCGTACACCGCACGAGTGCCCGTAGACTGAACGTGCACTGATATTTTCTGCTTTCTATCTTTGATTCTTGCACATATTTTTAACTTTTATAGTGAGATTATTAGTACTAGTGTTTAAAAAAGATGCAGTTAGTCTCCATGGTACTGAAATACTTCTCATTATATACGTATTTTCTTTCTGGTTAAGGTAAGAATTTTTCATTTAAGGCAGGAACTTAGATTCTTGAAAATATTCGACAAAGAACAGGAATTGGCAAGTAATGTGCGATTTACTGCTTGAGAAGACATGAAAATAGAAAGATATCCAAAACAGCCGATATTATCTCTGTACCCATTGCAAATGTAATACTTAGTATTACAAAATGATTCAAATTGTTTAAGGATTTTTATGCATACACATACGCAAAATCCTCAACCGTTTGGAAAAAAAAACGAAAATGAAATTTTTTTGGCGGTGTGAGAGAAATTTTTTTAAGAAAATTGAAAAATTCTTCATAGCATGCAAAGTGTACTTATAAAATGCAAACATTTGTGGGTTTTTTGTGTTTCTTGCAGTTATAAAATAATAAACAGTGTGGAAACTATAACATTGAACATTAACATAAAATTCCTCTATTTTCTCATCCCGTTATTATGCTTAATTAAATGCAGTAAAAATGTGCCTTTTTAGAACATTTTGAGAAAAAAAATTGACCACTTAAGGGCTGATTGCATATTTTTTGTGTTATGCATACCAATAACCAAAGATGGTCTGTTTATTACGAATTTCAGGATTTTTTTTTTCTTCTTCGACACCCAAAGGCGAATAAATTCATTAGATGGCATTTTATTAACAGCAATCTAATGAAGGGTCACACCTGTTTAAATGGATGCCTGTTCTTTTACTCCCTCTCACATGTGGTCATGATACACTTGTATGGAAAGGAGTGTGGGTTTTTGTGAGGAAAAATACAAAGAAGCTTACTCTCAATGTCGAAGTGACAAGTGTGATAAATGCAGATCGAAGTTCCAGCCAATCAGAAAATATTAGAGGCGTGAAATAGGTGAGACCAGAGATTTTAAAAGAACGGTTCCGAAAGTGACCGGGACTTTTTACGACAACAGCGAAAGAGGCTGCGGAGCAGCTGCATCAGTGATAGATTTTTGCGATACCTACGATAGCTGCTGTACAGCGGAAAGGCCAATGACAAGACACTAGCAAATTCGGCAATAGGAGCGAACACTGCGAGTCTGCGCTGCGAGTCACATACGCTCGCCTGCCTGGAAAGCGATTGCATTGGGGAGCGAATCCTGTAATTTTTAATCGGCAGTTAAGGAATTAATTATAAACCATACAAATTATCAAGATGAGTGTTAATTTTTGTATATAAGTTTATATATGGCAATCCCATGGGGTCACTGGTAATTATCAAACTTGTTCTTAACTTAGCATTGTTAAATTAATCATAAAATACATTGTATACACTACTGATTCTTTTATGAGTGTATTATATCAGTGCAAATATCAACTTTATTTTTTATTATGTTAGAATGTATTTTTTTGCTTACTTTCAGTAAATAATTTGTTTTTTCTAAAAAAGCTTTTGTTTCCATTTTTCAATATGATTGGGCCCCTATGTAGAGTAAACACGCCTTGCTAGGGGGGTGGGCCCTACAGTTAGAGAAACGCTGCATTACTTTTAAAAAATATATATCCTCATATATTTTCGGAAATTTAGAATACAGATAACTGAAACATTCCAAAACATTCAGCAGTGATTTAAAAACACTGCATCATATGTTCAAATTTAATGTGATGTGGTGGTGATAGAATTACTTCTAGTAAAACCAAGGTCATATTATTTTTTTTGTTGTTGCTGCTGGAAGCTAATGCATCTTCAGGTGAGGCCAGTCAGTTTTTGTCAAATGCAGCTCTTTGGTTTTGTTTCCCCACAAGAATAGAGTGGCCACGTTACTCTAGTGTAATAGTCACAAACTCTTGATTCGTCTTTGTTGTTTCGTCGTTTAGAATCGTGATGCCAAAGAAGACCCTCCTAAAGTACCCCTACAAAGAAGTACCCAAACTATTTTTGTCTCATAGTTTTCTCTCTCATGTATCTCTTTTTTTTTTCTTTTTGTCTTACCATGGATTTCGGTTTTGGTAGCCTCTGCTTACGTAATATTAAATTTTTGAAAATATATCAAATTGTTTTTGACAGCTGGTACAGAACTTGTTACTTTAAAAGAATTAAGAAACACACGTTAATTAATCTAAAAGTAAACCATGATCAATAAACAAATATTTATAATAATAGGGATGGATCTGGTAAAATAGAATAATAAATTTCCTAAATTTGGCATAAATATTGTCAAGTTTAACCCTAAATCTTCTTGGTTAATAGCAACAAGTCTTTTTTTTTCTTAAGGTTTTTTTTTTTTTTTGGAGATTTGTAAAACCACGTTGAAACTCTTTCTCAACAGAAAAAGAACAATTAAAGACTTTTTTACAATACTCCATAATTCTGGATAAATAACAGTCATATTTTTTTAAATCCCAAATTTCTGACATCCGTTTCTAAGATTTACTTTAAGATGCATTACTGCCTGTTTCCATCAGTTCCTCTTCTAATATGATATTTTTTATATGACTCTATGAATTCATTGATTACTCTGGTAAATACCACAGTCAAAGTATTTTCAAACCTAGTTTCGAAATTTGATAAACAGTATAGGTTAAAACGTCATTTTCCTGGCAGATTGTCTGTGGTCAATTGAGAAACTGGTAAAATTCTCGAGACATCCGGTGTTATACTTACTCCTTTAGCTTAGTTTTGGCAAAAAAATGCTGAAATGATAATTCTTGTTTGAATAAAATTTATTCTCTCCCTTTGTAACTGCAGATTAAACTAATAAAATTTAGTAAGTAAATCTGTTAAATAGGTAAAATCTGGTTTCCATTTGATTAAATTTTCTTTTAAAATTTAAGTCAGGATTTTTGATTTAATAAGAGCCACTATCGTAAAACCCATTTAAATCTCATAGACTCCCAAATTATTTTTTCGCTGTCGTGGACTTCTTTCAGGTCATCATGGACCCTTGGGGATCGACATAAACCACTTTGGGAATCACTGGTGTAGAAAGTCTGATGCGTGTTAAATCTGAGGGGACTCAAAGTCTTCATGTTGGTGTGGCCTGTAAATTAAGAGAATGGGGTATTAGCTTAAGTTTCATCCTCGTCACTTGACCTCTTTTTAAAATCCCTAGATCCATCTCCAACAGTCTTCATGTTGCATTAAATTGCAACGTTAAGAAACTATCGTCCATCTACAAGCATAGAAACCAGAAATATTTGTATAACCTGAATTCAGACTCAACAACATAGCATTTTGATGTCTCCACAAAACCTCCAGTGATTCGCTTTATAGTTATTTGTTTCTCAAAAATCATAGCCCAATCATTACAAGAATCAATAATATTATTATCAGTCAATAATAAAGGAAATAATATAATTAGCTGTTTTCTTTAATTATATGATATTACTTCTTAAATTTATGTATGCTGCAGTAAATAAAACCCACTATGACAATTACATTCGCTGATCACAAAATGTGCCTTTTATTTTAAATCTAGTAAGGTACAGTACAGTATTAAATAACTTAAGATTAAAAACGTCGACTAATCGAAAAGCTGTATTTTAATTTACAGAGACAATCTGACCACAATAAGCACAACTTTAAATGTATGTCATTTAAAAAATTCAAGCTGTTTTATAAGTTAAACCAAATGTTTATATTTTTTTCTTGTTGTTTTTAGTAGAATTTCTCGTCCACGCACACCTTATAACTTTAATAAACATTTTAAGAATTAGTTTGCATTGTCTAATGTACGTTTTCTGATATATCAGGAAATATATCCCAAACAGGAAACAAATCGTCATACATAAGTATTACATACAAATAAAAAATTTTTAAGTAGAATCGTTTAGAAACAACAGAAGCATACTATTAAAAATTCTAAAAGAATCTATTTCGGAAATAAATGAACGAAACAATTTGAGTATAATTAACAGTCACCAGTGTGCTGTATGACAAATATAAATGTGAAACTATTTCTCAAATTTTAAATACCAGCAACATAAATTAGCTCGAATTAATGATATATTGAGGTCCAGGAGAAATATCTTTATTGTTATTAATTACTGCCATGTATAAAAATGGAAGGCAATTATTGAGTAATTTATATAGTGCAATTATCCCTACAATATAATTGATAACCCGAAGAAATATTGAGAAATATAGTACAATAATCCTCCTATTTGACCTGCTTATATTTGCAAAGGATTCAATTGGTTAAATCAACGTTTATTCGAAAAGGAACATTACCAAATAAAAATCAAACATTTCCATTTAATGAATGTAATATAAACTCCAATTACGCTAGATAAGGAAATTATTAATTGGTGAAAAGTACTTACGCGATTAGTTATAATAATCTACATTGCTCATTTTTTTGCTTCGCTGCAGATCATTTGATTGCTTTAATATAATAAATTATCTACTATTAAAATTGTGTAGAAGACTGGGAAATTATTTATCTGAGTTTTGATCCATTAAAATAATCACTGCAATTTGAAAAGAATTAGAAGACAAAAGTAAATAATGAAGTCAAAAAACAATTACAGCTTCTGAAGAAAGAAAAAAAATTCTTTAGAAATTAGAGTGTTATTCAAACTTTTATCTTTAATAAGAGTACTTATTATTTAAAACATGCGTTTAAGCTGTAAACAAGATAATTGTATGGTAATTATAATACAAGTTGCTTGATGTATATAGAGTTATTGATATTTGATATTTTTAAAAATTAGCAATTCAAGAATTCGTTCTCATTATCTGGAAAAAAACTGTAAATTCCTTTATTGCAAAACTTTTTTTTTTTTTTGTAGTCATGAAATAAAAAGTTTTTTTCTGTAATTATTTCATATTTCTCAGATGTTAATAAAACGACACAAATAGCTAAAAACAAGATGAGTAAATTTTATTTTATCCAGAAACAGTTACAAAATACTGAATACATACAAGGGTGATTCGAAAAATAAATTCCCCCTGTCGACTGTGGTCAGAACTGTGTATGAAAGTCAAAACATAGAATGAGACATTAAAGTTAAGACATAACTTTATTTTTCTATATAAGTTCCAGGTACATTGAGACATTTGTCATTCCGCTTGATAAGATTCAAAACCCCCTGAAGGAAAACTCAGGACTTTTCATACAAAAGAAGCGTTTACTTTTGAATGGACTTTTTGGAGGTTGGAACCATCGATGCTGCGCGATACTGTGACACCCTGTTGAAATTGAAAGAGGTGATTCCGAAAAAACTAACTGGGCTTCTAAAATCTGGTGATCTGCTATTGGATAAAATGCGAGACCACCCTCGGAGACGGCAACGCAAAACTACATTGAAAATCTTGGTTGGGAGCACGTAAGCCATGAGCCATACAGTCCTGATCTCGCACCAAGTTATTTTTATCTGTTTCCGGCTTTGAAGAAGAATTTCGCCTGAAGGTGCTTTGGTAGCATTGCTGAAGACAAAAAAGCCGGTAAACGCTTCTTCCGTATGCAAAGCCCTGAGTTTTCCTGGAGGGTTTTTTGAAGCTTAACAAGCTGTTGGGACAAATGTCTCAATGTACTTGTTACTTATGTGGAAAAATAATGTTATGTCTTACCTTTAATGTCTCATTTAATGTTTTGACTTTCATACACAACTCTGATGACAGTCGAAATTGAATATTTTTTTTCGACTCTCCCTCGTATAAAGGCCTTTAGAGAGCAATCATATAGAAGAAACATTAAATGGAAAAAATAGAAAAACGAATGCAAAGAAAAATTCTGAATGCAACTTCTTGAAATTGTATAATTAGTTCATCTAATTCGCTAAATTCTGTAATCAAAAATGCCTCCAAATACATAAAGCATAATACTTTATTAATTATTTTGTGCAGATTATATACATCTTTTAACAATTTTTAAGTATAGATAATTCTTTAAATTAATAGTAATTAATTCGATTCTTTTAGACATGATTCATAAAGAAATAAAGTTCCAATACTTGCAAAATGATTAAAATAAGATCATATATATATATAATTTTTAAAATTATAATTACACTGCTGGCCACCGTAAATGCAAAACCCTGAAGGAAGGACGCAAATAACTTGAAATTTAAAACATGCATTAGCGAAAGTGAGATATGCAAATGATTAGAATTTCACCACAGACACACATCCCGCACACCTGTGGCGCCACCTCAAAGCGCTATTTAAGGCTTGGAGATTTCAACGATTTCAAGTTCGGCAGTTGTGTTTTTCTTGTGGTTTTTTCAAAAAACGATCAGTTATGTCTCGTAGAAAACAGCGATCAGCTTTTGATCAAGTATCCGAGTTCAACAGAGGAAGGATAGTGGCATACCGAGATTGTGGATTATCTTTAAGGGAAATCGGTAGTCGTGTTGGACGAAACCAAACAACTGTAATGCAGATATGTGACCGTTGGATGCAGGAGGGTGCGACGGACCGACGTGGTCGATCACATCCACCTCAGTGCGCCACTTCACGTGAGGACAGGCAAATTGTGCGCAATGCAGTGACGGATCGCTTAGTCACATCACGAACCATAGCACAGCACATTTAGTCTGTAACGCATCATTCAGTGTCTGTGCGTACCATTCGACTCCGTTTACTGTAGAGTGGTCTGTCCGCAAGACGTCCATTGCTTGGTCTACCTTGACGCAGAACCACAGACGCCGCCGCCAATGGTGCAATGAAGGAGGATGTGGGCGCAGAATGGAATGAAGTTGTCTTTACTGACGAGTCACGCATCTGTCTGCAACTCTACGTTGGTCGGATTCGAGACTGGAGATACCGTTGTGAGAGGATGCTGAACAGCTGCGTTATCCTGCACGGGTACTATGGTATGGGGCGGTATTGAAATCACTCTCACACTACTCTAGTACGCATTGCCGGTACTTTAAACTGCCAGCGTGTAGATCCAAAGTGTTGGAGCCAGTTGTCCTTCCTTACCATCAGGGCTTGGTCACAGCCAGATTTAAACAGGATAATGCGTGGACCATACGTGGCACGCATTGTCCAAAGCTTCTTCGTCAATCACCAGATTGAATTGCTTCCCTGGCTGCTCACTCGCCGGATCTTTCACCGATAGAAAACATGTGATTCATGGTTGCTCAACAATTGACCCAGATTACACCCCAGCTGCCACACCAGATCAACTTTGGCAACGTGTGGAAGCTGCTTGGTCTTCCCAAGAACACATCCAAAGTCTCTTTGAATGAATGCCGAGGCGTGTGGCAGTGGTGATCTCCAACAATGGCGGCTACTCTGGCGACTGATTCTGGCCGGAACCACATTTCACAGAAGTCTATAAATTTAATCATTTGATACTTGGTCAACATGTTATCTACAAAATAAATTTGTGTGCATTGTTATTAGTGTTGCATTTACGGTAGACAGCAGTGTATATGAAAATAAGAAACATTTTTGTAATAAATGTTTAGTAAATTTAACATTGCGCTCGCTATTTTTAAAATAGTAGCCTTTAATGGATAAAACTTAAAACTTTGTAGAATTATAAAATATGTCATACTACTTAAGCCCTACCTAATTTTAGAATTATATATCTCTTATATTTCGAAATATTAGAAAAATATTGGTTAAAGGAAATTAATGTAAAGCTTATTTTTTTAATATAATTTATAGTATTCTATTTATACAATATATAGCTAATGTAATAAGGATATGTATATATATATATATATATATATTTAACTTTATAAATCATCTTATTAATAATAACTAGAGCTAAAATTAATATTTCTGACAGAAATGCTTCCTTATTTTCATATGCTTGTAATTCTTAATTTATGATTATATTTTTAACACTTTACACTTTTTTGAAGCCTCTTTCATTTATAAATAATAAGTAAAAGAATCACATTATTTAAATTTAACCTCAAGGAATTGCATCTAATGGAAAATTGTTTACGTTTTAATCTCTTGAGGCAAAATTAACACCCCAGAGACCCTTAGTGCTATTAATATAAATTAGTAAACAAATAAATAATACCCAGACGTAACACAAAGGCTAGACAAAGTCATCTAGTAGGTTGAAACATGTGTCCCAGCGTTCCACGACTTCATGGAAACACTGGGTGAAATAGCTCTGGTGTTGGTTGTGGAGCCAATTTTCAAGAGCAGCTTGGATCTCATTACCGTCGGGAAATCCCCGTATCTTCTTCGCTTTCTTTGGTAGACTAAAGATGTGGTTCTCACACTGTGGGAGGTTCGGGCTGCAAAGGGGATGTTCGAGAACCACCCAGTGGAGTTGTCGTGATAATGTTTGGTATGCCACAGCGACATGAGAATGAGTAATGTTTGGAATGCCACGTGATAATCCCTCCGGAAAGCATGCAAAGTCAATGCATGCAATGGAGCAGGATACTTGGCATCGTTGACAGTCGTATAGTTTGGAGGCATCCATGATGCAAACGCTGACTTCGCCCATGCTATCACGCTGACTTCACTTCACCCGTGCTATCACCCATGCAACTGGCAGGATGTGATGGTATCGCATGCAATTCTAACACTCTTCACCCACTATAAGGGCATGCTTAGTACTATTCAAATTGCCGAGTTATTACAGCAGAGCTACTTTCATTTGGGTATCCCTTATATTTAATGCAACCTTGAGCAGGCCATGCAAAAGTACAGCTCGTGTTTATAAAAAAAAAAATATCAATTTTAGAAAGCTACTAAATCTATTTGAAATTAAATTATTTAAACTTTTTTTCTTACTTATCATTCTAAATAATTTGTAAATGTAACAAAAATATGTAACAAGTAATTTAGGCATAAAATTACCAACGTAAAAATAAGAAATGAGCACTTTGAAAGTAACAAAATATATCCTGTTAAATAACATAGTTTTAGAATAATTTGAAATTACATGAAAAATGATGCACAAGGATTTACATTGAGAACACAAATTCAAGGGAATTTACGAGAAAATACACAAACAATGATTAATTTAATGAAGATGGATTGCTGAAAATATAAGTATAACATACAACATGAATAAAAGAATTACTTTCTACAAATATATATTGGAAATTTCCATGTTATGGTTTTAGAATGGGTGTATTTTATAAAATACACATTAATATAGTCCCGGGCTGTTTAAATTGAATAAAGTAAGTAGACTTTGAGGTGCTAAATATTTATGATGTCTTAAATGCTTAAAATTTAAGACACAATGCACAGAATTTCACTTGAATTTATTTCTCTGCATTTAAAAAAACGTACATTCTTCATATTTTTCGGAAATTTATCACTTTAAAAGCATAAAGTTTTAAAAGTTTTCTAAAAGTTCAATTTTTACAAAATTCCAAATGCTCAAACTATCTTAAAGATATAAACACAATTATTAAATTATTTTCACAAAAGAATAATTTAAAATATCTTTCTTTAATTTCATTTACTCAAATCCACTTTTTGGTGCCCTGATGTAGCTTGAGAAGAAAATTACATCTCCACACAAAATACATTTAAATGTAATGAGCTTCATGGGATGTATTTCACTTCATAAGAGAGGACGTATTCAAGAGATTAACTTAACTGAAACTTCGCATCCACAGAAATTAAAATCCCATTGACAGTAGATAGAACTTCAGAAAAATAGTCTCAAGTGAGATGTGTGTGCAGTTATTTTTTATTACGAATTTGACTAAGAAAATCGAACTTTCTCTTATTTCAGAATGAATATATAAGATATGTATGTTCTTTGTGTATACATTAAAATGATTTCAGTTTAAGAATAAGATATTTGAAAGAAAAATGAAGTGAAAGAAAGATAGGAAATTGTAATCATATCTGTGTTAAGAAATAGTTTTTAAACTTTGAGACAGAAATAAAATCCCTAAGTAAAAACGCATTTCAAAAATAATGAATGAAGTTAGATAGTTAAAAATTATTATTTCTTAAAATACTTTCATAAAGCCATCAATGATGTAGATCTTTTATTAGCAATAAACTATCGAACACACACACAGTTACTATTAAAATTAAAGTAGTACACAATACGTATTAATGCGTATGTAATGTATTCCAATACAGTACAATACGCTCTAATACAGTCCAGTACACGATATAGTATATACTATAATATTATATATCATTATCAAGGTACCTACGTATTACCATTGATATAATTGTCAAATGAAAAACGTCGATAAATGTCGTGATATTTTGCCGCGCACATGATAATCTTATTCACGCTTACGATGACGGCATATGGGGACGTCTTCTGATTAGGTGATGTATTTTTATTTGGTGAAATTGGTTGATGGTATATGTAATAAAAATGTGCTCTAATTTTAAATACATATATACACAATTATATTTTTTTCTGATGGGGCTGCGCGTTGTTATTTTAAACCTTTGCAGACCTATACATTCACCAAGAGCTGGTATCACTTTTAGCGCTGCACCATATAGGCGAACACAATTACAGCAAGCAATTTTGACGCACAGTTTCCTCCACAGAGGAAATTGTGCTCTTGGCGATGCGAACCTGTACTAAAATTTATTTTTGCGAAGAGCATCCAAACCAAAGAGGCACTCTAGGGAACTTTTACATGCCGCATAATCGGACAACATGGCCGCTGTCGATTTTCCGCATTATGAAAATCCACTGACTTAAGCCAGGGTCGAACCCGCAACCTTGGGTGCAGAGAGCCAACGACAAACCAACCACGCCACCCAGCCAGCCCCCCATAATTATAGTGAATGAATATTATAAAGTGCTCTTTGTTAAACCTTGCATAGAATATTATAAAACTCTTTTTTATGCTTTATTTCTAAATCGAAATAATTACTAAAGTGTTACCCATTTATTAAGAAATTAAAAACGAATTTCCCATTTCAGTATATTTTGTATTTTTGAAACTGTCTTTGAATGAGGATAATGAAAAAGACCCAAGCTTATATATATAGAATACCGATATAGATAAGAAAGTGCTTGTACATTATAATTGTATCAAGATCGTAATATCTTAAATATATCAGCACATTTTTTATTTAACAAACTTCAGTTTAAATCGTTTCATTTTTAGCATAAAGTATGTTCTAGGGATCGTCCCAAATTTTAAAACGCCATGTGAGTTTTTAAGTTACATACTTATGGAGGAAAAAACGTATTTTTATATTTTACAACTTACGCATGTTGTAAAATGTTAAGAACATAGTAAAATAAACAGAAGAATGTATTCTAATGATATAATTTTTTATGTAAATTTTGACATTTTGCTATTAAATTTGTACAGACAAAAGGATTGTAAATTGGGTAAACATAAGGCAATTATCTTCTATTTCGGTTTACTTGATTTTTACCTCCTCAAATATTATTATAACTTAGAGATATAAAAATATTTTCATATCGTCTGTTTCATATTAGGAATAGCTTATTTAACACAATAAGGAATTTCGCAAATTAATTTGAAAAATATTACTTCTCTTCTCATTCTAAGTTTGATATCGATAATCAAATGCTTTATGCTATCCACGAACATCTCTTTTTTTTCATAAATAATCACAAGAGTAGGTAGAAAGGAAACAGATGGAACGAGAAATTTAAACATTTAAAATAATTATTTTCAAAAAATGTAAGTTTCTTTGTCGAGAATAATTAGCTCTCTAATGAAATTGGTAAACAAAGGGCAAAATTGAATTGAATTATATTTCCTATTTGATTGGGAAAAAATGTTTTTTCATTAAAATTTTGTTCCAACATTATTGCATTTAATAATTTCCCGAAAATACAGAAAAACCCACAATCCAGCATTTAATTTTCTACTTCCATATATTGCTATCCTTAGAACTGGATATAGTGGTGTTTTATATCCTCCACTAGATTTAAGCAAATTCTGATTTCAACTTAGATACTTTCAACTGAAAATAGGATAATACTTTATATAAAAATCTAATAATTTTTACTCACTTTAATAAATAGGGCATTTGATTCCAGGAGTAAATGTTAAATGAAATAAAAAAAAAACTTCAGTTAAATTACTTTAAAAATTATTTTTAGTAAATAAGAATTTTTAAAACTATAAAGTAAAAAAATAAAAACCTTCAGGTTTCTGTCTAACAAATATTCATTGATTTTTCTAAAGAAATTAACCCAAAAATTGATGTTTGCATGGAATTATCACTTAAAAATTTCAATATTGCTTATAAAGTTTTATAAAGGCACAAAATATAATAATGGGTTCTATAAAATAAAAAATTCTTATATTTTTGGATTTTTTTCAAAATTTTAAAATATCATTTCCGAAAATCGTTAGAATAGGCATTGCGTGATTAATTAATTCCCACCATTTGATAATTTTGCTAATAGAAATTAACTGATTCAATGAACTGTTTCAACGGATGTTTAACGTACAAATAGTTTTTATGACGAAGAATATTTTAGTAAATTATTATAGGAAATGTTTAGTAAAAAGTTTTTTAAGCCATGTAAAAAGCCCACGTTTGTAATTATTTATCTTATAATGATTTTCTTTAAGAAATCATACTGTTTTTTTAAATGGATGTAATTTCAAACCGGTTTATGATACAAAAAGAAAAACATAAATTTAAAATTAAATCCATCATGCAATTTTAAAGAGAACCGGCTAACAATCGCGGTCCACTTAAAAATTCGTTATCAACTCCGAGTCTTCATTTTCGTTTCAGAGAAACTCCTTCTCGTCTCTGATGAACTCTCAGATGACGAACTAAGCTAAATTTGCATAAACTACCCTTATAAGAGCTAGATAAGAGAGAAGCAATAGTTTTCCTCTACCGAAACTCTCTCTGCTTCCGCCCTTATATTACTAAGTAAGACGCACCGGGACTAAAATATTCAGTGGCACTAAGCCTCTTACATCTGCAGTAAACAGAAGCATATTATGCTCTTAGCAATGATCTATTCTCTTTGACTCAGATGCACTTATTTGCCGAATAGTTGTGTCAGTCTTCAGTAAATCTCGTCACAGAAACTGAAGTGTTCTAAAGTTAATGTACTTATAGTTAAAGAAATATGGGACTGTATTAAATCTGGTCTTAAAACTTCTATACGTAATAGAATTATTATTTAAAGTTTTAATTTTCTGTTCAGACTTAGCAACCTGAAAGTTTCTTTGAAGTAAAGTACCTAAAATTATAAATGTACAAAGGCATGTTTAACAAAAATTTTTATCAGAGTCATTATCTATACATATAAAAATGGATGTTTGTATTTATATGACCTCGCTTCACTCCAACACCATTCAATCGATCACGATGAAAACTGGCAGGAATACGTATTTTTTGTGGTGAAGGCTTTTGTGCTATCCTCTTTGTTGCAGCTTCCCACCAGATGGTGCTATAGCATAGCAACTTCTGCACCGTTTAATCAATTGTAAGTTGCCAACATGGTCACTAAAAATGATGCCAACTTTGCTCTATCGCCAAGATTTCGCTTTGTTTCCATTGAATTGCTATTATAATGTAAGGGACGGCGTTGCTTGCGAATATTACAATTTTAACATAAAATAAACACAACGTAAAGTAATATTAATGTTACACATCCATATATTAATTGTTTACACTACTTTAAGCGTTCATTACACAAAATTTGTAACAATGTGATACTTTTTGCTGAGCAGAGATTCGCTTAGGAAGGTGTTTTCAAAAATAAACCCACAAGAAAGTTACGGGGTGTTATAAATAAAAAAAATCCGTTTTATCAGCTATTAGACCTTCAGACTTAAAATTTAACAAATATGATTTTTTTTTGTTCAGCTGAGATATACGAAGAGCTTGTTTTTGTTTAATTTGCAATTCACGTAAAATAACTTAATAAAAACTTATTTCTTCTTCAATCTGTATTATTTAATTTTTTAATTTACACGTGCGAAGAACGGGTACACCAGCTGGTAATGAAATAAATACAAAGAATGTGTGCGCGTGAAAATATAACACAATAAATTAAAAACAAACTTCAATATTTCTGTCAGGGACAAAAATGTGTTTTGATCTTTAAGATCTGCAAATAGTGCTTTATCATAAATGTTTGTGTATAGTTCTTCTCGAAATAAGAGCAGATGTTCCGGTCTGGTAGTCAGACTGACACGAAACCTTCCAGTGTTAAGCTCCCAAGCAAGCTTGGTACTCATTTGTCGCCACGCTGAAGGGATGAAAGGCTGAGTCGAAATTCCCAGCCTGGGGTTATATAATGCTTATTACTCAATCAAAATATTCATGCGTAAAATTAAGCAAAATGAAACTAGTTATTAAAACTAGTTATAAGGATAGTTATTATAACTAAAAGAAAACAGATATTTTTTGTGCTATTCTTTAAACTTTTTGAATGTTTAGCTTTCTTTGCTCTTATTTTCATATATGTTTTTCTTATTTAATTAAAAAAAACTATTAAGTACATTTTCTTTAGCTAAATGCTTAATATTTTTTCAGTAAGAGTTTATCTTAAATGAAAATCACTAAAGATTAAATATCTTTTTTATGATATTTTTAGTTTTTTTTAACAGGATTTTCTGATTTATATCTTTCATTCTTTGTTTCTTTTGTATTTCGTGTTTTGAGAGCGTGGGTATAATCACAATTCTTTAAACATAAATCAGTTCATCGTTGGGTTGAATAAAGAATTTTAAGACATGCGTAAGATATACTCTAAACAAAAATTTCAAGCAATGAATTGAACTGATTTTCAGTCCATGTCATTTAACTATTTTTTTTTATGAATAAAATTTCAAGCATGAGTTATAATCTATTTATTTCGAATTCTCAATTTGATCTTAGCTATGCCATGATTCAATGACAGATACATATGATAGCTTTTTTTTTGGAAAAAGAAAAAGTGAAGAAGGAATAAATTGATACAAAAATAGGTAAAAAGTAATGTAAAAACATAGGATAAATTGATGTTGCAAAACATGCTTCCAAATATCCATTTGTGGTTGATGCATTTTATTTCTTCTTTATTCGAAACAATAAATTTAGCAAACAAGCAAAATTGGTTTTCTACGGCTTAGTTTTTGCTGAAATATACAATACATGTTATTTTTCTCTTCCTGTCACAATTTTAAACGAAAAAAAAACATTTTAAGTCGTTTTTCTTTCTATCATTTTTTTTCTTTAAACTTTTAGTTAGCGAGTACTTACTATTTTTTAGGATGAAAGAAAGCCCTAAAATAGAAAACAAAAATCATAGATGAAAAATAATATCAGAAAAGAAGTAATATACGAGATACCAGAATATTTATTGCTTAAAATTTAAACAAAAGCTTTTACTCTTATTGCAAACCTTTTCATAAACTAAAGCTCTTGCACAAGGTAATCTGAATGTTAACTGACAGATGAAAAAAGCGGTTGACTACTTGCAAGGCTTTTGCATTTTTTTTCCATAAAAAGGAAATTTTTACAATATTTTCCTACATAAAAATATATAACATTTTGTATAACGTGAAATAATCGAAATAACTTAGCCCTTTACGTCTTAACTCTTTAAGGTAAGTGGGATGTGAAGGTGCATTATTTTTTTTTTAAATAGGGAGCAATTTGCTGCTTCTATAGATGTATTATTTATAAGATTTCGAGCAAAAAATAGAATTTCTAGAAAAATGAATTTTAAAATTGTAAGCAAATGTGATGTAACTGTGATTCAGGTACACTTTCTTCAATATCCATAGTGTATTCAATATGTATTGTATAAAAAACTAATTTTTCTATTCGAAGAATGTAATTTTTCTATATTATTTGTTCAATTTTTTTAAAAATTGTAAATTTTTTGAGCAAAAATTACGGAAAATTTAAATTTTTAGTTACAAAATTTTGGAAAAAAAAATTATGTTTATTGAAATGTTAATTATGTCTAGTTTTGCATTTATAAATACTCAGTGAATTTTTGAAATTATAAATTAAGTGGATATAGTACAAAATAGTTGAGGATTATTCTAAATTAAATACACGGCTTGTAAAATAGACATTTCGTTTTTCCTAACTGATTATTGTTAACATTTGAAGGCTCAGGAATAACTCTGTATACTTATTACACTCTTTTGGTTTTACATTAAAATAAATAAATATTCATATGTATGAATACAAAAAGAGATTCTTTTGTTATAATTTTATTAATTTAAAAACATAGTTCCATTTAAATTAGACATCAAATTAACTTTTAAATTCATCAAAGCCATTTTTTTGTGTATTTTTACAACAATAAAAATATGTGTAAGAAATTCTGTAATATCCTGTAATGATGATGTTCAAGTGAAGTAAAAATACATGATAATGTCCAAAGTGAAGTAAAAATACAGGATAATGTTCAAAGTGAAGTAAAATTACATGATAATGTTCAAAGTGAAGTAAAAATACTAAAACTTATAGACATAAAACGTTAGTATTTTAAATGGAAGATGTGAATTGTTGATATCACGTATTGATGAGGTAGGGAAAGGGTAATTAAAAAGACTTCTAAAGAATCTAGAATTTTAAACTTACAATTTAAAAACTGAGAAATGATGCACAATAATCAAATTAACAATGGTATGAGACTTTATATTGTATTAAAATATATTATTTTACAAATTATAGATGAAAATATCTTTATTTGCAATTTTCTCAAAACGCATTTTTTGGTTATTCCGGTACACTTTCCTCAAAATCTACTTTATCTATAGTGCTGATATTTTGCATACTACAATATTAACAAATTTTTAACAAAGCGAATGAATTCGTTTTCCAATATACATTCAGAAATTTCAGACATAGCACAATTTCAGCATAAAATTTAAAGGAAATTTGAATAACTAAAATATATTTTGTTTAATTTTTATGAATTTATATTTTAAAATTTCATTTCGATCATTTTATGGATTGTTATGTTTACAAAATCACCGTGAAATTTTATAGTTATACATGCAGTAGATGTTATGCAAAATGAACCTAAAGGTAAGAACATGCTTGAAAATAAAAAAAAATAGTTATTGATTAACTATTGCTCTTACAGATTTATTTGTTATTTAAAAAAAAATTTACATATACAGATAATTCAACGTAAATTTTTTTCCCGTTGCTTTAAATTTAAATAAGTGAGAACCATTTAAGTTTGGTGCAAAAAAAATTCATTTTTCCTTCTCGCTGATGTCCCAATTACCTTAAACTCAAAATTTATTTTTAAAAAGAGCATTGATCATTTTAATTTGGTGCATATTTATTTAGTATTGTAGCAAATATATATATATACGCATATATTATACATGTGTAATTCTTATTAAATTAATATTCTTGTTGCAAGTTATATAAATCTTGTATTCAATTAATAAGAATTATGCAAACAAACATAATCAATAAATTAAATAATCCACTCAAATGTAAAAATACAGGGTTATTTTTTTTAAAAAAATATGTTAAGGCTATGTATAGTTTTATAGACGAAAAAAGAAATCCTATTGTCGATTACCTAATCGTTAATGGTCCCCCTTGATTCAAATCTAATTTAGGTTGCGAATATGTATAAAACAACAACTGTTACAGCTGCAATAGCAACATTCATTTAACATTTGTAAAAAGATAAAGCCTAATTAAATAACGGTATAGCTCTGATAGAGCCGGCAATTAAAACAAGAAAACAAGGTGAACTACTCTGAGCTGCAATTTCTTACCAATGCATCTTACTGTTGCCACGATGTAATCTTATAAGATAACTCAATCATAAACACAATCTCAATTTAAAATTTATAAATTCATATACACTTTTTTAATAAATTTTTATAAGCTTCACTTGTATCTAACGGAATGTTTGAATTCAATATTTACCAACTTTAAAAGGTCAGATTAATTCGACATTTTGCACACTTGTCCAGGACCGATGACAATACAATAATTTAATATTTTTGTTGCATTGTTCTGATCAGGATCATTAGGATTAACGATTTTCAATTTTCAGATGCCCTTCTAAATCTGGCGACTAATTTTAGATCCCATTTCCAGATTTAGCGACTAAAAGATTAAGTTACAACTTAGTTCGACTAAATATAAAATGGTGTTTTTAGTTTTTTTAAACTATAACTTATTTAAAAAGAAAATGTTATTTATTCGAGAGATTCCTTCCGCCAGTGTTCAAAAGTCGGTTCAACACAACAGCTAATTTAGCTAAAAGATATATTCGAGACTTAAATATTCTATCCAACGACATATGAAATACAGAATAGCAAAAATATTATTAATGATATAGATAGATATGTATGTGTTTTGTGATTGCTTATAAAACATATGATGAGTATTTGTCTAAGCAGAAAGTGGTACGAGTAGCTTTTGGTTCTAGACAAAGTCATTTCGTATACACTACCTGTCATTACAAACAAACTATAAAAATTAAATTCGTTTCTTTATTTTTTCTCTAGTTACTATTGTGAAATTATGAATAATTCTCTTCCTAACATTATATATAATTAAAAAAATTCGTAATGTAAATACTTGAAAAGTAGACAGGTTCTACATTTGTTTTCCTCAGAACAGAATAGAAAATTATGTTCACTACTTTGAATTTACATTTAATGTTACAATTATTGGACTGGAAGTTAATGAAATTTACTTAAAATGTTTATTTTTCAAAATTCTTAAAACTAAAAATGAAAACAGAAATTATTCTCATAAGCAGGCTCATTAAAATATGAGTAAATGTTTAAGGCTCTGGACAGAAATATTCGTCAATATGTAATAACTGGAATAATTTCTAAATGATAGAAATAACGGGTTAATCACACATAGTTCCTAATTTCAATCCAAATATTGTTTTTTTTTTTTAATGTAAGTTCGATTTAAAATAATCTTTTGTTTTTCCCTTTTTCCAAAATACTGCTGAGTCCCACTTTTAAATTATAATATTGTGACTCGACAAATTTAGAAAAATAATTTTATTTAATAAATAAATTAATCTAATGTCCCATCATTTTTATAACGATTCGCAAGTAAGCATACTTACAGCATAATTGAAACAGAAAAGAACACAGACATTTTATTCACACAGCTTCGAGGCCAACAAACAATAAAATCAGATAACAGCATACACCGACTTCACAATTTTAATGGATCTTTCCGTTAACGGCTGCACAGAGCGAAAGCTTTCAAGAATTACGCAACATATTCAATGTCGGTGGCTCAAACAGGGTGCAAAACGAGACCAAACATTTTCGAAAGCAATGTGATGCATTTTCGAATACTTAGCCGAGAGAATTCAATTACTGAATTGGTTTCCCGTCTCTGTATGCCTTTTACTCTTCAATGGACTGTTGCCAAATCTGTAATCAAAGTAGAAGGAGAGTAAATGACGCTTAGAACAAAGAGAGCTGTGAGGAAATTCAATTGTTAAAAGTTTCGGGGAGTCGTTGGAGGATACCGAACTGTTTGTATTTTGGTTATATCAAACCACATCCAAATTTGCACAGAATTTGCTTTTTAAATTTAAGACAACAAATTGGTAACAAACGCACAAAGCATAGATGAAACATTGAGTTCATTTCAGCAAAATGACTCGAAAAATAAATAAAATTACAAATCGAGAACAAATATCTTAACAGGATGTCCCAAAACTCAACATCAAGTGGGGTAAAAAGGGAGTCATATTATTTCTGAGATTATTTTTTTTTAAATAATCCCAAATCATTTTGTCACGTGATGACCTGCGTTTTTTTGAAAATAGGGAAAATTGACACCCTCCATCACATCATGAGGTACTATAGCTACACATTTCACAAAGATTTGTTCCCTAAAGGATCTTACGCAATCCGTACTATTAATTACAGTCACAAATCGAGGTAAAACATTAATTGGTTTAGTTAAAACTAACGTAGTTTTAATGAGGTTTCTTAAAAGGATCTCACGTAACGTTAGCTCTCCGTAGAAAGAAATACATAACATACACTCATGTCCATAAATTGAGGATAATTCAGAGTCACACAGAAATTGAACTCTAAAATAAAAATTTCCCCTGTAGAATTATCACACACATCTTGAAGAAGAATATTCAAATTACAGGAAATGCAAATTACGTCACAATGACGAGAGTGTAAGAGAGGGGTATATAAGGAATGGTGGCAAAGATGTAAAATTGTTC
Source organism: Trichonephila clavata (assembly GCA_019973975.1). NCBI lineage: Eukaryota > Metazoa > Arthropoda > Arachnida > Araneae > Nephilidae > Trichonephila > Trichonephila clavata. Next base: position 23,625 of record BMAO01030749.1, read on the forward strand.
ACACGCGCTTTAAAAGCCTTTCAGTGCAATAACCGCATAGTTATGGCACAAAGGAAACATTTGGATGATTTTTTACGTAGTAGAATTATCGGACGACTGGAATCTGGACGTACCCAGCTCGAAGTATCCGAAGAACTTGGAATCGCCCAGAGTGTCATCTCCAGGCTTGGCAACGATTCCAAGATGATGGTAATGTGAGTAGATGTTACAGCACAGGTCGCCCCCGAGTTACAACGCCGAATGAGGACCAGTATTTCGCAGTTACTACCAAAAGAAACAGACGGAGCACAGCATCAGACCTATCTGTCAGCTCTCTTCAGCTACCGGTACGACAGTTTCAAGGCAGACCGTGTACAGACGCTTAGGGCACATTGGTCTATATGCTCGTAGGCCTGTCAGATGTGATCCCCTTACCGCAATTCACTGTCGCCTGCGATTAACCTGGAGTAGAGAGCATACATTGTGGACACCGCAACAGTGGTCTTGTGTGATGTTTTCCAACGAGTCCAGGTTTAGTTTGCAGTCTGATTCTCGCCGGACTTTCATATGGAGAGCGCCAGGTACCCGTTACCTAAAAGAGAACCCCATTGAACGACACCGTTACGGTGCTGCAGGATGGCTCGGTTGGGAAGGATTTATTCTTGGTTCCAGAACTGACCTGCATGTTCAGAGTGTAACGATGACAGGCCACATCTATCGGGATGTCATTCTGGAACAACATATACGTTTGTTTCGGGGCGCCATGGGTACTGAATTTCTGTTTATGGATGACAACGCCCGTCCTCACCGTGCAAACATTGTAGACGAATGCTTTCAATCGGAGGATATAACCCGTAAGGATTGGCCAACATACTCACCGGACTTGAATCCAATAGAGCATGTGTGGGTAATGCTTAGCCGAGGAATTGCAGCCCGTCAACCCCCTCCCACCTGTCTACTGAAACTTTGGAGGGCATTGCTTTATGAGTGGTGTAATATTCCCCAAGATCAGATTGATAATTTGATACTCAGCATGCGTAGGCGTTGCAAGGCCTGTATTGCATCGTCCGGGAGACATACTCCGTATTAACCATCATACTAACCATGGTATACTGTTTTTTGTAAAAAGTTCTTTTTTGAAATTTGCTCCAGGGAGTAAAAATCGCAATTTTTATTAATTATGTCAAACATATAGCATCTTTTTTGTTCTTTACCTTTTGTTTAATAAATAGACTTTACAAAAAAGTAAAATTTGTTTTGCTTCTGTCTCTTTCTTTGCCTGAACTTCATTATCCTTAATTTATGGACATGAGTGTGTTATAGTGTTTGAATTAACTGGGACAGACATTTTTTCCTTGTTTAAGTTGGTTTGTGATTACCAATGGTGATTCGAATCGCCTCAAACTAATTATAGTTGTCTCGAAGTAGTGTGAAGGATCGATATTTACTAAAATTTATTTGTTTCATTGGTTTTAGTGTAATCGTAGCTCAGTTAGAAGCCTTTCAGGGTGGCAGTTGGCCGCTATAATTTTGTGTTCCGTATAACTTTTGCGTGCTCATAAATAGATACCACTCCAAGGACAAGTTCCTGAATAATCGTTCTAAATGAACACACTTCTATGATTGTGAGAAATATAGATACTACAGCTGGTGTGGACAAAATAAGCGTTTCAAGAATTATAAGAACATTTCAGGATTCCGGATGATCGTCTCCAAAACAAAAGTGAAAATGCTGGCACAAACGGCAAACTACTACAAGAACTAATAAAATTCTAATAAGAAATTGAAAAATAAATCGAAGAAAGGCAATCACAGACCTTCGAAGGGATTTATTGATTTTTGGTGTTGAAATTAATACCTCAACTGTACGGAATAGGCTTATGAAAGATGGCCGTAAAGCAGTAAGACAAAGGATAAACATTTTTTAACTCAAAAAATGATGAAGGACGCTTAGCATGGGCCACAAAATATCAACCATGGACTATTAACGACTGGAAGAAGGTGATATTTGGTCATGAAACGTATTAGTTTGCCTAGGAATACAAATCAAATCAAATTAGAAGATGAAACTCTGCTACCAGATCATATCCAATGGACTGTAAAACACCCTTCTAAAGAGAATTTTTTCAAATTGTTTCACAACAAATGATGCTGGAAGTCTAGTTTCTCTTAAATGTATGATGAATGTCAAATACCTAGAAATGTTACGCAGTAGATTGTTCTATTCACAGAAGCATTGTACAGAACATTTCAGCATGATTTGTCACACTTCGAAATTATTCCAGACTTTTAGGTGGAAAATACAATAAAAGTGCATGGGATTGGCCTGGTAATTCACCAGAATTAAATCCTACTGAGAACTGACGGCATATTCTCAGGAATCGTTTAGCTAAGATGAATTAGACAACAACAGAACAAATTATAAAAAATGGCATACAAATGTGGAACATTTGCTCTACACTAGTGAAATAAATGCCGAAGAGTGTTGAAAAGGTCATTTATGCTAAAGGAGGACATACTTTGTATTAATATAGAGATTTTTCAGTCTACTTATAAAATAAATAATTATTAAAAGCTCAGGGTCCTGAAAAAAATTGAGTTTTTTTCACTTGTCCCATAAATTCAAGCAGTATAGTACTATTTAAAACACATTACCTGGAATGATTACCAACATATTTAAGATAACAAAATCGTATAACCAGTGGCGTAACGGAAAATAATTGGGCCCCTCCCGCAAGGTCAGGTTTTGGGCCCCAAGCCAATATACTTGCTAGAAAAAGTCTGCGTTCATCTACTACTGCGTACATACACAACGGAAAAAAATTTAAAAACCGGAATTTGAAAAACAAAATTTTTTAATGATATTTTATTTAGTGCCAAGTATTGATAATAACAAAAGTAAATTCCGTTTTTTTTTCATAGATTTTAAAATAAAAATAGGTTTATAGCGATACCAACAATAATCAAGTAGAAAAAGTATCCGTTCATTGTTTCAGTAGTAATTATAAAAATTATTTAAAAAGGATAATGAGCTATTTAATAGCTGCAGTGGCGTAACGGAAAATAATAAGCCCACCCTCTCCCAAGGTCAGGTTTTGGAAACCAAGCCAGGTCTTACAAAGGATTACAAAATCAAACATAATGTACCGATACACATCACCTAAAAATATTTGAACATTAAACTTGTAACTGAATATACAAAATCAACCTGAGTCTGAATAAACGAAGTAAATAACCTTTAACATTAGAGAGTATTTATGGTATTTATTAAAATGGAAAATCTCTCGAAAGATACGAAAAATTGTAAAATAAATTTCGCTTTCAAAATTCTTGGCGAAGAAAAAAGATATATCTTGCCTTATTCTTTACGACTCCTTTTCTTTAGACAGAGTATCCTTATCAGCTGAAGTGTCCGAAATTGGGTTTTTTCTAGAGAATTAAGTTTCATTTCCATTATTTGTTAATCAGGTTCACTAGCATTACTATTAGTAGTACTTGTACAAGATTATGCACTTGCAGATATTAAAAATTTATCCAATTTTGCACATTTACTATTTTTTTATAATCCTTTTCCTTTCGAATTTTTCATTTTTGAAAAACATTCAAAGTTTTTTTTAACTCCACTCATTTTAGAGCCGCGTTTCTTCTTGTCCAATTGACAAAATACCACTTTTTGAACCAGAATATTACATTCCGGTAAAATAAATACAGTTCTAATTATGAAAGCGAGAAGTGAGATGGAAGAGTTTTTATCATTAAGGAATACAACCTAAATTTAAGTGCATTGAATAAAGAAATAGAGATGCCTGTTTTTTATGAAAGCAATTTTGTGAGACGTTTCTCATTATGCTTTATTTGATTGAATACTCATAAATCTGACCAAATTATTATTTAAATGCTTTTTCTGTGGTTTTCCAAGTATCGTAAAACTATTCCACGTGAAAAAAGCATAACAAATGTACGTTATTTACGACTTCGCTACAAGAAAAGGAAATCCATGAGGGGGAGGGGGAACTAAAGTTGCCAATAAGTTACTCTGCAACTTCGATAGAAAGTAAATCATGTCTTTTTTCTCTCTCTACTGCTAATGTCAAGTGTACTATAATAATAGTGATGATTTTATCTTCCTAGCATTATAACCCCGATTCTCCATCTGACTTTTATTTTATCTGTTAGTAATTTGGGTTTGAAAAAACACCACTAAAGAAAAGTATATCTCTCTCGTCGCTGGGATTACAGTACATCAAATAAAATGTTTTTTGATTTGGTTATTGGATCAAAGATATCTAATGAGCGCATTAAAATTTTAATTTTGAATGACGTTAGATCGCCAATTGGAAAATCGCTTAAAATTGGATTTTTAAAAATCGAAAGCGAATTTTGATAAAATCTACATGAAGGGCGTCAGTCAGGCTTTGGGCCCCCTAGAAGTCTTGCCCCCCCCCCGCAGTGCGGGGGTTGCGCGGTTGTACGTTACGCCACTGGGTATAACACTTCTTACTATCCTACCTATACAAACATAGGTATTTCACGAAGAAACGTACATTTATTATAGATCAGATATATTTTTATATCGGTTAGAAGGACTGTGCATAGTCTTGAATATGCATCCGCATTTAAAACGGAGAATTTTAAGATTTATCACACACATAAAACTAGTCTCTCTAGTTATTAGAGGCGATGAAATACTATTTAATGAAAACGAATTTCATACGTAAATAGGAACTTAATATAAAAGTAAATTAAAATAGTTAATTCTTTAAAAGTCCTTGTTAACTATTATGGGGCTATATATATATATATAATTATCAAAACTTTTTAAAATACTTAGCTATTTTATATAACTTTCAATTACGCAACTGTTCCCAAAAATAAAATCGTTTATCTTTCAGCAATTTTTTATTGTGAGCCGGCTGGGTGGCGTGGTTGGTTTGTCACTGACCTTCTGCACCTAAGATTGTGGGTACGATCCCGGTCCATGGTTCAAAATTACGCGGTCCGTCTCCAAAAGCCCTCGTGTACCCGAACAATGCGACGTTAATATTCACTCTCACTCACTCGACACCGGCCCATGTCACTGGGTTTTCATGATGCAGAAAATCAACAGCGGCCCTGTCGTATGATTATATGGCATGTAAAATATCCCTAGAGTGTCTCTTTGGCTTCGGTGTTCTCGGCAAAATTAAATCTTAGTGCAGGTGTGCATTGTCAGAGGTCCGGTGCCACCCTCTGGGGAGGAAACTTGGTGTCCAAAGAATATCCGGAGATTAGTATCCCCTATATGGTGCCGCTCTTATAAGTGATACCAGGTAATGAGGAATGTATTAGGGTCTACAAAGATTAAAATTATTTTTATTGTATAGTATCTAAAACTTTTTATTGTTTAGTATCTAGAAATTCAGGGATTATATCTTAACCTTAGTAAAATTAATCTTCTCATAAACAGTCTTTTTCAATGGAAAATGCATTGAAGGCTACTCCTTTGATCTAATTTTTTTAACAGTTATGCATGCAATCATTCATTTTAATGATTAAAACGTAACATTCTGATAAAAGTTAAGTTTAAAACTGCAAAACACATTTAATCCTTACTAAACACTTCGTTTTGCTACCTTATGCTGAGAAAAATTGGAGCATTGTCAAATTCCAAACTCGGGTGATATTTAATACATTCCCGCGTATGGCTTCCACGCAAGAATTCTTCTCCTATTGAATGGAGAGAAGAATGCTTTGTGAGATTGGGTCTAACGCATAACTTGCTCCGATTTCTGGAATGAAATCCGGGATTTTCAGACCATGATGAATATTTTGAACGAATTCTTTCACCTTTTATGCCATTCGGTAAGCCTACAGACTTACAGAACTTCCTCATTTGACACGTTTTTTTTCCGTTTTCCATTTTAAAAAAATACAAAATCTATTTTGGATAGAAATAATAAAACGTTTTTCTATATATATATAATGTTTTTCCGAGATTTATTATCTTAGTTATATATAAATATATATATAACTGAAAATTAAATCGCAAAAATGTAGAGTTAAAAGCTAATCAACAGCTTCAAATTGAATACTCTTACAATCCCAATTTTTTTCTTTCAAAATTTTATGGTCCTAAGTATTAAAAATTTCCCTTAAGACATAACGATTTACAAAATATCTTAATTTAAAAACTTAAATTTTCAGTCTTCTTTTTTTTTTTTATTAAAACTAATTTACATATTTCGATACATATATTCGCTCTATTTTACATCTTAAATGTTAATATAACTTATCAGCATATCTTTCTCTTTTTTCCTTATCCAAATATATCACGCATTATAAGATCGTTTTTAAAGAAAACATAATTTCCAAGTGGTATAACTTGTTTCAAATATCGAATAATGCGCATCTCACCAAGGAATTTATTCCTTTTACTCAGAGATGTTTAAAGTCTAAGCACTTTCGACCTTATTTTAACCTTACACAATTTCTAACTGGGAATAGAAACTTTAAAGTCTATTCGAAACGCTTCAATTTGTCGCTTGCTGACCACTGACCTTGCTCTAGTGACCCAGTCCAGCATGTCAAGCATCTGATACTTGCTTGTACTAAATTCTCTCTCTCTCTCTCTCTCACTTCCAAAAGACGCACATTCAGTAATTGCTCACAAAAGAACAACATAGCTTAGCCTCCTCCTTTCTCTGCGTTTGTTCAAAGCAAATCATGTGTTACATAGTTTTATACATACATTAATAGCATTTTCCCCGTATTATTTAGATTGCAAATGTTGTGTTTTCTAACATTTACTGTGCATGTATCTATATATTTATATATATGTTTCTATATGTGTGCATATGCGTGTATTCGCATGTATATATATATATATGTGTGTGTCTATGTATACTTTATGTTATTTAGATTTTGAAAATATTATTATGATAATGTTTTCTAAAGTTTCCCATTGTATAATTTTACTGAATGTATCTTTTTTTATGTGAGCAATTTAGTATTTTATCCTGTGCTTATTGTATTTGCATCCATTTTTGTTTCTGTTTCCTTTTGATTCCCATTTGTGTGCCTATATCCTTCTACTTCAAAACTTCCTACCACTTTTGATTGAGTATTGACTTATGTTTGAAAGCCTTGTGTTATACTTGTCGGCACACAAGGGGTCTACCTAGAGTCTCAAAAAAATATATATCGCTCAAACATATTTATTTAAATTTATTATCTGTACCAGAACCTTATATTTAAATTTATTATCTGTACCAGAACCTTATATTTAAATTCAAACAGTTACCTTTTTGTTAAGGTATAAATAATATTGTTCTGAATGGCAATTACATATTCTTTACCTAAAAATGTATCTTGATTCGAAAAATTGTAAAATTATTACTCATTTATACATTATTCCTGTTAAAAAAAATTTATTTCTCTGCCGGTAACAGTTTCAAACATGCCCTGACAAGCAGGGTTTCCGTTCAAATATTTAATATGTTTATAACTTATTTTATATAGTCTATGAGTACAAGAATTCTTTAAGGCCACAATGCAATGGAATAATTGCAATAACTTTAATATACTTTACCACTTTAGAAAATAATTACAATAGTACGAATATACTTGTGTTTTTTTTCACTGCTGTTTTATAAGTAATTGCTTTCCTGTTTGGTATCAAATGTCATGGTAACAAATACGACAATAAACTCATCTTATAACTAAAAATTTAAAATAGCTTATAGCTGAAAGCTGAGACATTCATTGGGTTGCGTTTTAGAATTTAATAATTCTTTATTCTATTAAATTTAACTTGATGCAGATTTTCATCTTCGATTTTTCTTTTGGAAAACAAATAAATATTTCAAATGAAAATAAGCTTACGTTTTCCAATTTAAAGGAAATAATAAGATTTCTTAAACTGCTTCCTCCTTATCTTTTTCAAAATTCTGTTTCATTAAAATAGTTGAATTGTTCATGGCTACATCCGATTAGAACTGATATTATTTGAGATTGGAGAAATGTCCTATATTTTGATGACCAAAGAAATACCTCTAGGTGTTATTTCTTTTATTGTAAATTGGTAAATGTAAAATAATCATAAATGTGTACACCTCATATGCCATATGTTTTATACCATAACATTTTGGAATGTAAAAGGAGAAAAGAAAAAAAATACCAAAAACATATACAATCTGACACATTAGTAATTGTCTTATGAATATAGACATTTTAAGACGCGAACTTCCTTTAACGAAAGATAATATTCCTAAATACATAATTCGATATACCGTATGCGTTACAATAACGTTAAACCTTTCCTCGTTTATAGTTGAATTCTGAAGATTTCATAGCTTATTAAATGGCCATGCACCTTTGTGTGGGAAGGTTATGATGTAAACTAAACACAACATAAAAACTAAAAGAATCATACAGAGAGGGGGGGGGTGAGTCGAAAAATAAGTTTCCCTTGTCGACTGTGGTCAGAGTTGCGTATGAAAATTAAAGCATAGAATTAGACATTAAAGATAAGACATAACTTTATTTTTCCACTTAAGTACCAAATACATTGAGACATTTGTCATTCCACTTGATAAGCTTCAAAAATCCTGCAGGAAATCTCAAGGCTTTGCATACGGAAAAAGCGTTTACTTTTATGTGGACTTTTTGGACGTTGGAGCCATCAGTATAACGCGGAACTGTGACACTCTGTCTAAATTGAAAGAGGCGTTTCGGAAAAAGCTGATTGGGCTTCTAAAATCTGGTGTTATGCTGTTGGATGACAATGCGAGACCACACTTGGCGACAGTAACAGAAAACAATATTGTAACTCATGGTTCAGAGCGCGTACACCATCCGCCATACATTCCTGATCTCGCACTAAGTGATTTTCATCTGTTTCCGACCTTTAAAAAGAATGTCGCCTGAAGAAGATTTGAAGTCAAACAAGCTATTAAGCCCTTCTTCCGTATGCAAAGCCCTGAGTTTTTACTGGAGGACTTTTTGAAGCTTAACAAGCGATATGACAAATGTCTCAATGTACTTGTTACTTATATGGAAAAATAAAGTTATGTCTTATCTTAAATGTCTCATTCTATTTTTTGACTTTCGTGTACAACTCTGACCACATTCGACAGGGGAATCTTATTTTCCGACTCACCCTTGTATCTGATTAGTTTTAAACAGTTATTTTTTGTTTTATTTTTCATACGAAAGCTAAATTTATATTCCGTTAAAAATTATATGGCTTTCCTCATTCCAGCAATAAGAAAATGACTAGTATGTTGGGTAATAACTTTTAATTAAAATAATTTTATAGTCCTAAGAAAAACTAATCAAGCCTTCTGTATTGTGAAATAATGGTTTGTCTGTAATGGTACGTTTACTTGTAGAGTTGGCAGTCAACGTAATGACAAGTCCAATCCACCCGCGTCTGCTTTACCACGGGACAACTTGGCATTAAGCTTTTAGGCTATATCTATGAAAATATCAGGTCAGTTGTGGTTCGCATTCAAGCTAACGACACATGGATTATACGATGTAGGCAGTGTTAATTCTCAACGCCTTTTACCAGAAGCCTAACACCCGACCAAACTCTACACGCAACAGCCAACGTACGTTGTTGATTCATGTCCCCCTGGTCCAAATACCTAGACCATGACCATGTCACTCGAATTGTTTCGCAAGTCCCTTCTCTCGCTTGTTTTCCACTTGCTTTGTAGTGTCGCCAATATAGTGAATGATATGAGTAGGAGACGCAGGACAGGAGCAAAGGCAAGATAAAAAGGTTTTTTCCCTGTCGACGAATTTCAAGCTCCCTACGCAGCCAACGGTTTCCTAAAGTTATACAAATGCTTGCCACTGACCAGAATCCTTCCCTGATTTTTACCAATCGAACACATATGGGAATAATTGGATGTCGTTTGTATTCCTTACTACCACCGTGCTCAGAAGATAAATTGAGGAGAATGGTTGATCTATACACAAGGAATGAATAGCTTTCCCTCAGAATATCCCTCATTCACTTTCTATGTAGTAATAGTGCTTAATCTACCATCGCTCATGGTAGTACTACAACTGATTGATTTAACTTTCTCGCTCTGTGTTACAAATATTATTTCAAAATAATCATCTCGCATTGTTCGTTGATATCTTCTCTCTATATGTGAAATTTCTTGGTGTTGCATTTTGAATACCGTATTTTAAATTTATGATATACTCGAATACAAATTATTTATATATTAAAAATATTATGTTGTACCCTTAGTAATGAACATTTTCAGAATTTTAATTGAAACCTATATCGTAACATTACTCACAAAAGTTCAAATCATAGAACGAATAAGAAATGCACCATAATTGTTTTCGAAATAAAAATTCATACTTTTGGAATCGAAACTATTATGTTGGCCACAAACTCACTACTTGCCATATACAAATTATTGATACGATAAAAATTCATTGAGGAGAGGGTATATTTAAAATATAACTTCATTGAGTAGGCGTGAGAATGTGATAGATTTAAAAATATTACAAATGGAATAAATAAATTCTTTACTATTGCTCAAAAATACATGCTTTACTTTGTTTGTTTTTTAAAAAATGTAGATTTGGGGGAGGTCTAAACAAAAGTAATCATTATATTTTTTATAAAAAAACGGTTATTTTGCGCCATCTTTGTATATATAAATATATCTGAAAATATCTTAACTCAACAGTTAAAGTGATAAAAAAATACATCAAAAAAGGAATGATAATATTTTTTAAAAGAAGAACAAGAAACAAGAAAATTAAATAAATTGAAAAAATGACAATATTGACCTCTGAAATTTCAAAACACTTTAAATCGAAAAAATAAGTATTAATTTAGATAAATTTTACACTAATTTTCCTTTTTTATCTCGTAAAGAAAGATTTTGATATAAAATATAAAAGAGAGATTTAAAACTGACAGACAACATTGCTCGAATTGTGGCTGACTTTTAATCTACGAAATTATATAGACCTGTAGATACTAATTGAGTAAATCGAATTTTATTAGTTTCTAAGCATAAGCTACACACTGTATCATACTTACAAGGGTTTCATAGTACAGTTCTTAACAGCAGTTTGATAATGCGTGACAAATGAGTTATAGACATATATCCTTGATTAAAGCAGTTGTCCAAATATCTAAATTAGAAAGTTCTTTCTATCATTGAATCTCCTTTTATACCCCCATACACGTGAAGTTCTGACAAATAGCTATTATAGACAGAGAAAGCTGTTGACAGACATTTTAATACTACCTTAATAAAGTGCACAAAGAAAGTAAATTGACAAGTGATGAAAGCCATGCAATAACTAAGCATATGCCACTTACATAAAAATACTGAAAAGCACAGAAATTTGAACTTTGTTTTTAATAATTCAACAAATAATCAAACAATATGAACGAATTAAAAGGAAATACTTGAGTTCTTTGATTTGAGATAACAATGGAGCTCAATAGAATTGAAAATTTTTAATGTATGAAATTCGTTAAATGCATTATGGACTTAAGACAAAGAAATAACGTTCAGTAGTAGAATTATATTTTTGATTCATTCAGACCTACCAAAGTTTCTCAAATATCTGTTATTTAAAACGTTTGTTTTTATCAATCAACATGCCAAAAAATTTGGAGTTTTGTTATCTTACAAAATGTCTAATATACCAACTAAAATACACCATATTAAAAAATTATTTTTAAAAATAGAGTTCCTTTACAATTTTTATATATATATTAATTCAAAATACCTCATAAACCTCAAAAATTGCCTTTAGTTTGCTTAATACTTGTATGAGAAACCCAATCAATCTCTTATAATTGAAACATAACCACATTCATCAATAAATTTAAAATTATTTTACTGAACCAAAGGTAAATCATTTGAAACCCATCCGAAAACAAAGGTATACAGCTACGTCTGTCATAATCACTCGATCAAATTATACTACAATTAAGTAGTTTACATTTCATTTACATAGGAAAGATCAACATATACAGAAATTCAATTCGAAGAGCTGGACACATGTTAATAACGTCATTTAATTAACTCTAAACTTGGAGCAGCAGGATTCGACTGAAATTGCGCCAGTAAATAAACATCTACGGGGCAGGCGGGTGATATCTCTGTTTTCAGTATGTGAATACAAAATAGATATTAATTTAAATCGTTTTAATTAATATCTATTTTGTTGAAGTTAATTAAATCCAAGTGTTGAAAGTAAATTATTGAAGCAAATTTTTTATGTTCTCGTTATAATTCATTAAAATAAATGATGAATAATGTCTTTTTTATAGACTTAGGCAGAAAAATCAAAAATATCTATGTAGTTTTTTTTTAATTCTATTGACGTTATATTTCTACTGTGATTGATATAGTTCAGCAAAGTGGTTAAATGTTTTAATAAATTAAATGGTTTTTTAAAATTATTTTTCGAATCCCTAAAAGTTTAAACAGATGTGTAATTATTTTTACACATATGCTTGTGAAAATAATAATAAAAAAATATTTTATCCATTTATTTCAACTATACCGATATATATATATATATATATATATAACTTTGTTTATAAACTTGCAATCTCGGTTCCTAAGGCCAGGAGTTTACTATAGTACTACATACTTTGGCTAATATACTTCTCATTACCTTGAGACTAGTTATCTTAGGTTTATAACTATTTTGTTTGGCTGGCGAAAAAACATGTTCAACCACTTTTATACAGAGGATTTTTTTAAAGAAAATTTTTGTATACTAGCTGTCCTAAGTCAGCAATGTTAATAGAAGCATCATTTTTTATTTTTACTGTTTATTTCAATTTTATATCTCTTCTAATTCTGTTGTTTGTTTTATTTATTTTTTGTATTATCATGTATTCATCTCTTCTTGTAGAGAAATTTTTATTATATATATATCGTGTTTTGTGCGAGTTAACATCAAGACATTTTATTTTAACTGTCTTTATTCCATGAAATCACTTAGGGATCTGATTTGAAAGAGAGAGAGAGACGGACACGTGTTAAAAATCCAGAGTCCACTGCTACTCAAAAGCCAGATGTCTTCAAATGCATGCCTTATTGAAGAGGTATACTTGAAAATTTAAGCATGACATATTACGTAATACAAATTAATGGTCGGAGCAGCACAATTCTGTTAAAGCCATGTGTTCTTTATTCCCGAACAGGGTAATAAATTTAATACTTGAAGATGTAACGAGAAAATAAAATTTAGAATTCATCTAGGGTTTAATTTTAGATCTAATTTAATTATCCTTACACACACACACACATATATATATATATATATGATTTTGTGTATGCCTTAAATAAAAATGTATGATTTTCATAGTGACCAAATCTGATCTGTAGCGGTTAAAATTCGTCAATGGCTCGGTAGTCCTGGGAGCAGGGGGGGGGGCTGTTCCACGACAGGCATCTCTACTTTTAGCAACTGTTTTCAAGTTTTTAATCTTTAAAATATTAAGAACATTTTAGATACAATTAATCCATTTTAGCGAGGGTCTGCCCCGAGGTCAATTTCCCATGGGCATTGCCAGAAATAATTTCTTACGGGCATTTGTGTGAAACTCAAAATCACTTTCAAACTTCATCATTCCTTTTACCCTACGTTCATAAATGTTAATAATTTTTCGTTTCTAGGAGATTAGATTTTAATTTAAAGAGTTTATGATATATTGTTTTGATTCGAAACAATTGGCATAAGCAAGTTTTTAAAATTTTTAACATTGCCATGGGTAAGAAGAAAATTCTAATTGTGATGCATCTTTAAGAAGTATTGAGATATCAGTTTTTCTAATAATGCACATTTAAATGATGTCGATATAGAACCATGTCCCAGACTCCATATACACGCTGTCATGTGAATGTTTTGGAGAAATGTAAAATGGCATGGCAATTTTAAACTGGGATGGTGAATTTGAATACTTATGAACATGAAAAGAGCTGTTTTAAATATTAAACTAGAACAGCCTACACTGTAATATTTTTCTTTAGTGACACGCAGTTCCCTTTATTCTTGATTTTTAAAAATATGAAATTGGCATTCTGTAAAGTGATTTCAATAAACTCAGTCATAACATTTCACGCCCGCCATCTTTATTGAAAAGCATAATATTTACTTTGAATATAGAAATATAACTGATTCGAATATTAAAAAAGACATTGCTGTGAAAATAGTTCTCAGTGAAAAATAACTTTAAATCAGTTATGAATAATATAAGGTTACCAAAATGAAAAATGGACGCATGCAATTGCGTCAAAATGAGTGCAGATACAATAAAGCATGAAAAGGACGGTAGAAAGTATACACCGCATTCGGTGTGTAACAGTGAAACCTGTTAGTAGTAGTGAAAATTAATCGAAGGTAAAGTCGTGCCGTATAAGAATGTGTCCAGATCGGAACAATATCCGGTATTATGGCTACTGATTGCTAAATGTAAGCTTAATGAGGGCGTCTATTGATGAATAGTTGCAGTTCTATGGCAAACGTTGTTTTAGTCGAACGTCTCGGAAGAATTGGTGCAAGCGATACTGGATCTTCAAGACAATGTGCGCCCACACGTTCCCCGGTAAAACAAGGCAACTATAAAATTTCGTTGGGAAATGTTAGAACACCTACCGTACAGTCCGGATTTGTCACCCTACGACTTCTAGTCCTTAAAGCCACTTAAAACACTATTACGTTTCTTTTTGGAGAATGAAGTGAAGGAACCTGGACAGGATTTCCTTTAGAATCAATCACGTGCTTTCTAGAGGGAAGAGAAAACCCTGTAGCGACAGGATCTGTGTTACAACCCACAGAGCTATTTCGTATGATTCATAATAAATTAATCATTTTTATTTAATTTAACCTTTTTGATTTGAGCAACCCTTAGACAACAGTTTATTTTCAATGACGAGAAACAAAAGCAACTTAGAAAATGTGTTTGATCCATATGACGTAATAGGGAAATTTAAGAAATTATCTAAAAACGACGCTAGTGTTTTGTTCATAACGTTGCTCTTTGAAGCCATACTGGGATTATCGGCGACAAACCTCGTAATCTTAAACTCTGGTCAAGTGTCCAGTGTACCTGCTCTCTAAGAGTTCACAACAGAGTGAGGACTTTGAAACGAGCTGAAATCCCTTCTACCCTGTGACCCAGCTAAAGGTGTGGAAGGAATTAATGGATCATTCGACATGAAAAATTCCAATTACTTTATTTATCAACTATAATCGACTCAAACACAAATAAAACTAGAAATAGGATAATTCAGTTAAGCAACAGAGGGAAGAGACGAGATTCGCTTTTAGGGAGAATACATTAAACAACACCTTTATAGTAATGTTGTTCTTCCTTAATATTACTTTAAACAGAAGATAAATACTTAAGGACCACCTAATGATTTTAACACTTTAAACATCAACGGAATATGAAATTGGCAATACCTGACTTTAAGCAGTCTACTAATCAATTGTAGTTAACTTTCTCTTCCTGATTATAATCCTTTAGAAGGTTATCTTTACCTTGAAACTTTCTTGTCACATCTACTTAACTAAACTTCTAACTTTTCATTCCTATTCTCTTAACTTCTAATTCACTCACAATTCCCTAATTTCTTTAACTCGTGAAGTAGGAATATATATAATAAACTTAATTTGCATATAACATTTCCTTCTTTAGGAGAAGATTGGTAATTTTTGCTGGCCCAATAGAATACCCAAAAGAGCTGTTAGTAAAAGTTCGTGCATAGATCCGTCACAACTTAGACAGATTTAACTTACATTAGTCCATTTTCAGTGTTCTTAGAACTAGTATCTACGAGTAAAAAGAAACAATGCCAACTACCATATCTCGACCATGGCTATTCGGTTACCAAGATCTCTCGTTTTAAATTTTAGATACATAAGAAAAGTTCTGGAAAAAAAACCTCAACCACACGGGGTAATATTATTGAGTAGTAATCGCAATAAAATTTCTCTAACGTCGTCGAACATAACTCTGTTGCTAAAGGCTACACACACACATTAGGATAATACATATATTTGTATATAATATATTTTAAGGGAAAAGTCTTCTTCCCTCTTCAAAATTAAGTTAACATTTGTAATATGCACCACATAATAATATTGAGTATTTTCAAAACTTAAAAAGAAAATTCAAATCTTAGGTAATTTCCGTACAATTATGAAAAGATAAAAAAAAAACATATAAATCTATCAGTAAATGAAAAACATTTTAAAACATTTTATAACTTTTAAAGCAAAAATGAATGGAAAGTACACACTTTAGAAAATCGAATCACATTATTCTTAAGAATCTTTGTTAGAATTAATCATATTTTCCGGAGTAATTTACATTTCATTTCTCCTAGAATGGCCATAGGGAAAGGAATTCAATTCGAAGGGATGAGGTGACGACATTTTAATACCGCTGCTTAATTAGTTCTAAACTTGGGCCCGCAGGATTTGATCGAAATATGTCATCATCATATAAAGGCTTTCATGACCGGAAGGGGAGAACTGTTGCAACTTTCTAGACACAAATTAAAGATGGACGCTCAATTCAAGCTCCTTAATCATATAATTTCCAGACTTACTTGACACAAATGTGTTTATAGGCGCGTCGATTGTTAATTATTAAAACTTACAAAGACGTTTCAATTATTTGGTAGATTTTAGCTAATTAGATGTTACTTACTACAGTATTTTGCTTACTACGAATTAAAAGGGGTTTAAACTTAAATTAAAACTGTTTGATTTTAGTAGACATTTTAAGATGGACTGTATTTTGCAAATAAATTAGTTATGTAAAGTTTTGATAAGTTATTATGATTTTAATTAGTTCTATAAATGAAGATAAATTTCGAGGAACCAAAAATGCTTACGCCGCTTAAGTTTATTTAAGTAAGGCATGACTTCTTCGGTCGCTGGTGATGTTGGAAACATCAAATAAACAGACATAATAAAATCAACAACTTTATTTTGCTTTCAATTTACCAACATAATGTTGCTTAAACAAAGGAAGATGTCAACTAAATCATTAACTTAAATATTTATAGCAAATAATTGGATTACTTATCAGTCGTAAAGATCCAACGAAATAGTATTCATCCTGAATTGACAAGATTTCTTGTTCAGTTTGTAGTTTGGTAGGGTGGGAGCACTTAGTTTTTCCGAACCTTCATCTCCTCCCGTGACATTTTGGATGACATTAAAACACTTACAAATTGCCTTTTTAATAAAAAATATTTAAAATGTAACCAGTGAAAAACAATAAAAAAATTACTTTGATATGAATAAATTTACAAATACAAATAAAATAAAGATAAAAACTGATGAAAACATCTTGGCTTAAAAGAAAAAATTCTGAGGAGAGTAGGCGGTGTGATGCCTAGCCAATCCGATTGCAGCAAATGGGTCCGAGTTAAAGAGAGAAATATTTAGATGTAAAAAGTTAAAATGAATTGGTATCGAGAGTGCACCTTCTGTGAATGGCTGATTAGAGAGGTCAGCTATTTTTGTATTTAAGTTAAGTTGAGAAGCTCGACCAATCATTGAGTAGTAAATGGAGATAATTTAAGCATAAAATTAAAAGATAAATAATATAGATAAAATAGAACCTATTTTTAGGAATTAAGGAAAATCAGAATCAATTAGGATCTGGCTTTGTGGAAATTAAGATCAAGAGTATATTTTTCGATGCTAATGATCAATTTTTTGTCAGAGTTGTCAATCTCATTCAGTGAGACGTAAGATCCTCTCTTTGGAATTCCACAGCCTTCGATTATTATGACTTTAAAAATCAAAATTCAGTAATAGTCTAACGACCATCGACTACACCATGGGTCGGCAACCTTTTTGCTGTGGTGAGCCAAACCAATTTATAAATATAATTCAACATGCCACACAATAGAGCATATTTGAAACAATTCGATTCACGCTATAATGCATGCAGAGTTAGAGAATAGAGGTCAATAATATAGATTCACAATTTTATTATCAATTAATTTTGAATCACTTAAAGATATTTCTCAACTTAAAAAATAAACAGCATAAAATATAATTTTTTCAACAAAAATAAAAATAAAAATCAATTTACTTGTATCATTTTTTAAACATATTTATTAAAATAAGAAATAGACAACATAAAATTAGAGTTTTTCTTCATTACAATTAAATAAAAAAAGGTAAATAAAAATTTTAAAGCAAATCTGTTGTTTGCCCCGTTTTATTTTTATATAGCATAATCAGGGGTATAATCTGTGACTTTTCAGTTTGGCACGATTCTGAGCATTTAGTTGTTAAATAATTTCTTAGTGGACTCAGGTCATGCTGTTAACGTACTGTTCAAATCATCTTTGTTTTTGCCTTCCTTTATGATGTTGCAATTTTAATGGTGAGCAGTTTACTATATTTTTCTTCATACTCATTCTCTCACAATTATTTATATAATTTTTCATTTAGCGTCTAGTGAAAAGTCAGTGCACAAATTCCTTCCAAGCATTAACGAAAGGGTGTTCAAAATGTTTCTTACAAATACCAAAAATAATTTAATCAATCAATTTATGAGTGCATTTCTTTGAAAGCTATGCAAAAGATACTTCCTTTTTGATTAGGATCCTGGTATAAGAAACTTTTAATTTATGTGTTATGATAAACAGTATAAAAATTTTCCAGAAAATTATCGCACTGAACAAAATAAATTTTAAGAAAAAATTTATGATTTGGAATATTTTCTTATTCTTTTTTCATCAAAAATTGAAGTTATGGCAGTTTGTAAAGACAATTTTTCTCTCATAAGAACCCTATTTTCCCATATAACTGTATCTGTATTGCTTTAAATGACTTCAAAACTAGGTAATTTGTCACATTATTTGCGAAACACTCAAAAGGCAAGTACGACTTATGGGTAGCAAAATGCTTTCAACATGTTTCCACAAATATGTTTTAAAAAGTGTAACCAAAATTATTGCATTAGCAAATATTTGTAGTCTTTACTTTAAGGTGACCTGCATACACTTCACAAAAAAGCATTGTATTTAATTATAGAATGGCTTTAAAAATCTCCCTAATATATACACCTGGGATTTTCTGGGTTTAAACCAGGGGTGGGCAGACGTTTCCAGGGTGCGGGCTACTTCTAATTTTTTCAGGAAGTCACGGTCCACCCAGTGTCAGTCTCGCACACAAGGGCGGAGGAGGGATCCACAGGTCCCAACTCTTCCTCATAACCCATCAAGTTTTTCCGATTCATTACAGCCATATGTATATAGCAAGGAAAAAGGAAATTAAGTATTTAATATTAGTAATTTTTTTATTTATTATTGCTAATTATGTATTCAATAATTTATTTTTTGCTGCTTTTTGTTCCCGACAATCGATAAAATCAAAAAAATACGTTTGGCAGTGTATTGGAGTATGATACAAGAATGGTAGACCTTCAACCCTCGATCCCTTCCCTTTAAAAATTCTTGTGTACGGTACTGCTCAATGTCGTAAGTGTGGTGAGGCGAGGAAATGGTTATGATTATAGCTTAATAATAAAAGTACAGAATATGTGTACATACCGACAGAACTAAAATAAAAAAACAACACTTTTAAAACCGCGTTCAAAGCAAAACGCAAGATACAAACTTAATAATAATAGCCCCATATATGATTATACAAAATAATACATTTATTATGAAACAATTCAAAATATATTAAAAAAACATTTTAATCTAAAGTTAGTTTTTGTTGTTATAGTCAGTAGAAGGCTCAGACTGCTTTCTGTCAGTCAATCTTGAATTTTCCGTATATAATTACTAACTAGTAAAACTTTTAGGCAGTCACCTCAAAATGTTTTGGTGGTCCACCGGTCGATCGCGATTAATGCAACGCCCACACTGAATTTAAACTATATATTTAAGCCGTGGTAATTTAATCAGTAAAGAAATAAAAGTCTGGGATCTACAGATATTGTATTTTATTCTAAGAACTATTAAATTTTGTTTTTTTAATAACCCTTGATTTTATTATTTCGTCAAAAAGTATATCTTTTTATTTTATTACGATAAACGTTTTTGTGGAGCTTAAATGTAATTCATCAACCCTCATTGTCATAAATAAAAATCACAAATCAGTTGGTTGTATACGGAATTTGTCAGGAGCATACTAACTAAGAAAGCAAAAACCAAATAAAGAGCAAAAGTGTTTTGTTTACATTTAATGAGAAAATAGATAGCGCACCTTTCTTGCTTTTTTTATCATAATGAATCACATTAAAACCAAAAAAATATCCATGGATCAGTATCTATTTGGATGAATTAGAACTATAACAAAAAATTAATCTTTTCTCTTTTTATTTTAATTTTTGATGAAACCATTCATTTTAAAATAATTATGCTTTCAGGATGGCTCAAGACTCCCGTTTCCTGTTGTTTTAATTAGACTATTATTTTTTAGAATTTTTGAAGAGAACTAAATAAAACTTTTATTTTTAGAAATTACTTTAATTCGAAATTCACGTTGTTCTAAATGGTCATTAAAATTATTTAGATTTTGTTTTGATATTTCTTTTAATAAGACACAATCAGGGATTACTTAAGACTCTCTGAGGTCCTGGGCTCTATGCAAAATTAGGCCCTACCTGAGATCTTTAAAGTAGACAGTATGTAGCATGCATTGTCGAATACTCGTTCTAACGACAATTCGAAAAAATGGAAGTGTACGACTCTTAATTTCAAAAACCTGGTCTTAAACCGTCTCGACCGATGTCCGCATTTCGACAAAATGAGTTGAATGATTGTTTATGGTATTAAGTCGAGGTCTAGACATTGGCACCGATCATCGCATAATAATGCAGTCTTACCACTTTTGCCAGTTGATATGCAGTTTGAAAGTCCCGGTTTTTTGGAGAGTATGTACGAGAATAACAGAAATTATGCTAAGCACAGAATCTTCTCATCCAACTCTTAAAGAGGCAAATGCTTGACATCTTGCCTTTTGCCGCCACTAGGTGGCACACTGTTGAGACACGATGAGGCCATTTATTGAACAGATGAAAAATGACGTATTTTTAAATGGATGTTCCTATTATTTTTTCCAATACCTATATATCATTAATTTTTAACACTTATTAAGCATTGATGATGGCATCAGGGCTCGAACCTACAACTCAACATAAACAATGCCAGCCACGAGTGTGCGATCTTAATCTCTAACTGCAGGTAAAAATTAATGGCTTAGCAAGTCCTAATTATGAATCATTTATTCAATCTATTCATAACTAAAATATTAATTACTCAGCATATTTTGTATTGGTCTTGAACTCCAATATGCGGATAGTATTAAAACAAATCTATAAATGGCATGTTTCAAATTATTAAGATATTGGTTTGAGACAATAGGAATAACTGTAGAGAACATTTAATTAAAATGAATGAAATAAAAGAAAACCACGTGAGAAAAGGCTAACTGTAAGAAAAAATATACATCGGAAATGAAAATTTTAAAATGAAACTGAATAGTTACAGAAATAATTAATAAACAAAAATATATCTATATCATAAAATCTTAAAATAAAAATTACGAGCAAATAAATATTAGACGTATTATATATATAATTTATTAGTCGATGGGGCATATATGAACTTCATAACTGTTTTTAATAATGTTTTTATCTTCTTATTTCTATAATTAATGAACTTCGTAATTAAAAAGATAGAAAACCGTGGCAATAAAGAATATTTACTCTTTAATTAAAGATATAGTTTAAAAACATTCCCAGCATGTTTATTTATGAAAGAAAAACTTCGGTTATATGCTGAAAAGAAGAAAAAATACCAACGTTAATCAGAATAGAAAGCCACCGCGTAAAACCACCCACCTTCATCGTCAAAATCGTGGGCGATTCGCATATCAAATCTTCGCGTAGGATTTATTTGCACTAATAAGTCATATATTAACTTCAGAACAAATCTTCATAGAGTCTCTCTCTTCTAGTTTTTTCTAGGGTTAGATTATATATAATTTTACCGTGAACTACTCTTTTGCATAATTTTGCATCCCGTAAGCATTTCATTTATGAAAAAAGGAAGAGGGCGGGAGGTCAGAAACTTAGTTAAACTATGCTATTTGAAAACTTAAATGGAACTAACACATATATGTCAGGTATTAAATGTTTAACTTAATTTTTAAGGGAAAAATAAATAAGAATAGAATGAACTCTTTACTAACACTTAGGGATGTAGAGGAAGTAGAACTATTTAAATGCAGAGCACGAAATTCTAATGCGCTCTTCAATAGCCAATCACAGAGATCCCTCTCGCAAAGCGAGAAGGTAGCAAGCACATCTAATTTCCACACACACCACTACCACAAATAACTGCCTTCCCATTGGTCGAACAGTCTATTCTCCCGAAATTCTTATTGGTCGAGGGAACTTTACGTAAATCTTAGCGTTCTGATCTCAGTAACGTTTTCAGAACTTTTCCAGCTTGAAAAAAAATAGCTGTTTTTCTTTTTTCAGAAAAATTTTTAAATGGAAGGAAATTTTTCCGAAATCTATATTTTTAATATATTTAATCAACTTAAGTTATTTTTCCAAATTCTTAAACTTTATTTTTAAAAAGTGTAAGAAACACACCTTCAAGCTGTTTTCACTGCCAGGTAGGAGATAAAAGTTCTGACGGGCTTTATGCTCCATAAATAACCCCAGCTACATGCAGCACACATCAGCAAGTTGTTCCGTATCGTCGATTCCTCATCATAGACTTTTATTCTATTTTTGCCAGATAAGGGATTAAGATTTCCTTGTAACCCGTATGCCCGCTGAAATATCCGATGCGTTTAGGCAAAGTGCTGGTGTGTAATCGCTGTGTGTTCTTTGTTCGTATAAGTTATGCTCCAAATGGATGCCATATTCGAATAATTTGAAGAGTACAGAAGAAAGTGTATGTTATATATATATATACCGTATTTACTCCAATTAAACTGTCATCGATTCTAAGCGCACCCCTAATTTTCAACAAATTTTCGTGAAAAAGGAAAAATAGTATAAACTGGTTTATCGATCTCCAGTTTTACGAAACTAAAATAAATTTAAAATGTGAAATTTCAGAAGCTAATGATTAATTACTTTCCCAGTATTATGAAGCTGTAATTGCTCAAATGGCCCATACAACCAGTTTTTTTTCCTTCTGTTCTATGCCGTACCCGAATTTCAGCAATATTAAACACTGGAAAAAAAGCGAGGCTTAGATTCGAGTAAATGCAGTATATCCGTTTTTATCAAATTATATTATTTAAGGATAAAGGAAATCAGGATAAAGCAGATGTGTATAATGAATAAGCCATTTACCAATTGAATAATAATTAATGCCAGACTTCAAAGCATCACGAAAATTATTGGAGCTTCCTAATTTTGAGTAAAATTGATCAAGATTCGACCATGACGCCAGATCTTACACGTCCAAATTTTCACATCATTTTAGCTATTGAGGACTTTGCGCCTTGGGAATTTAAGCATACATCAGCCCTATTATACAGCGAAGTCTTGGCAGATTCATTATACAAACTTGTAACACGACAGAAAAAATGCCGGCCATGAAATGTTGACTCCGGACTCGGACGCACGCGCGTAAATGTCCGTCCTTTCAATATACGTTTATTTCCTTTGTGTTGCTTTCAGTAAAAATATTCCGAAGGCTTTGAGGTACAATAAAATGCCTTTGTCAGCGTTGAAGAAGAATTTACTTATTTCAGAGAAAAGGTTTGTTTATTTATCCCTTTTCTTTTCCCCCAACTACACCTCAAACGCGTACCTATAAGAAAAACGGTGGTACTGGGAAGCAAAATCGCGTAACTTTTAATCGGCAGTTATGGGGATAACACGTGGTCAGATGAGTAAGGTTTTCTCTGTAATTGTTACAAAAATTTTTGTTGATACTTCTTAACTAAATGTAGCATAGATTTCTTATTATTTAAGTATTTATTATATGTATGTATTAAAGCTTCACGTTTTCATGCATACATAATATTCTCGCTTAATGCTTTGATTTATAATATCAATGAAAGTTTTACTTTAAAAGTTCATTAGTCTTGTTTGAGTGTTGCATCTCTTAAATTTAAATAATGAGCATTAGTCTCGAGTTTGTGGTGAAGCTATCTTCAGCTTACTAGCTTTTACGGGAAGTTGAGTGAGTGCGTGAGATTTTAACGTTATATTAACGTCGCACGACAACGCCTCACGATAGCTATTGATCACATATCTCGTAATTTTGAGCCATGGCCACGTGATGAGAACGATACCTGAGCTTGCCCCCCTCTCCTAACTTCCATACCACACTAACGGGAGAGCTTTTGAGCCTCGACAGATTTAACAAAAATCGGCAAAAGCCTCTACAGGCTTCAGTGGTACTATGTTCCAAATACGGAAGGTTGGATTTGACCTAAATAATTTCGAGCTATAGATCGGCCCTCTGAAAAGAAAATTTAATGATACTCAAAAAGGAGTTACAAATTCAAAATGGAATTTCTCATAATTCCTATTCGATTAAAGCAGGAGTGGCCAACCCGCGGCACGCGTGCCACAGTGTGGCACGGGGGAGTTGTAACAGTGGCACGTGAAGACTTACGGAAAATTTGAAAATATATATTTAAAAATAACATTTTTTTAAATTTTATTAAAAAATGTGGTTGTTTTAGACAAAACCCCTCACAATTTGTTTTAAACACAATTAATTGAATTACAACAGAAAATTTATGATATAAGGAATACTCTTTCCTTGTTGTGTGCGCTGGCTTTCCAAAAGAAGTGCACTCGGGAGTTTTTGGAATTTGAGGGAGTGGTGTTTAAAAATATTTGGAAGAAAACAATAAACTGCACACTAAGTGCTTGCTACTCAAGATTGAAGATTGGTTATGGGATTACGTTTTTCCTACCGATACTATGGGACATTTAAAAAATTTAAATTTAAGATTCCAGGGAAAATATTGTACTTTTCCTACCCTAATTCGCCGTATGTCTTTTGTAAGCAAAGTTTTGCATCTTTTGTCTCTATTTTTAAGAAAAAATACTAACGTTTCGCAATAATGCAATAACTATCTACAAAAGTTAATAATGATCCAAGCTATGATAGATTTAATATTCATTCTGAAGGATTCATTCAGTGCAAGATTGGATTATTTTCATGATGATAAAAAGAAACCCTGATCTTTTCATAGATACTATTTCTCTACAAGACATTAATTGTTACCTACCTGAAATCCAAATTCAAATTATTAACCTAGTACACTGAAAAGTGAATATAAGGAACTTATTTCAACTCGAGTGATCCAAATTATATACTAAATGTTAGAAATTTGAACCGACAGGCCATTTTCAAATTTACACGTTTTGGATGTCAGATATTTTGTATTTTTGGATCAACATACATATGTTTGTGAACAAATCTTTTCTATTATGAACATACTAAAATCATAATATCACTCAAAATTTACTGATATATACCTAAAACAACCTCATTTTGTTAGCATTTTCAATGACTAAACTTAATCTATATGACTCGATAAAAAAAGAATGAAATTCAAAAGCCACATTCGGTAAGTACTTTTGAATAATAAATTACAATTAACTGTTCAAAATTACTCATTTTTAAAGTATCCTTAAAATGTTGATAAAGTTTAAGTAAAAAATTTATTCACAATAAAACCTAAGTATTCACTACATTAGGTTTAAAGTTTCACTACTTAGACTTGTATATGAAGAAATACGCTATTCGAGTATATATCCCATGAGCCAATAAGTAACATTTTTTCACCTTCTTATACCTTTCTGTTTTTTGGAAAATTTGGAAGTGGCACTCGTGATGATCTATTATCAGATCGTGTCACTCTTATAAAAATTGTTGGCCACCCCTGTATTAAAGTAGCAATTCATCAATTATATCAATCCATCGATGTATTACTGTAATTTTTATAAAATCAGGAATTGAGGATAAAATTGAAATATAATCCCATTTTTATGACTTCTTCGACGAAATCGAGGTTCCCATGTTTATTTCGAGAACTGTTTCTTCGTAATTTACTTTTTTCTTGGATTTTAGGAGGAACTGATCAGACTCCTCCTCCTTTTTTAACAATGAATCAAAATCACAATATGTCAACAGCTTTCGAGTCTCAATGCCCTTAAAAAAATCAATAAATGACCTTCACAAAACTTACGCTATCATTATTGAACTTTTCAAATCCTAAATCAAGGGTAAGTTTTAAAAAAAGGAAGATTAAATATTTAATAGCTTCTAATGAAAAAGAACTGCATAGCTTAAGAATTTTAAGAGGATACATAAATTCCAATTAAATTTTCGTAAGGATTTGGAGAAAATTTAATGTAAATAAAATTCGAAGTGATAAATTTTAAAGTGCAATATTTTATTAGCATGTTTACCGAAGAAATGTTAAGATGAGTTAAGTTATTCCTGTGATCCATGTTTTAATTTAATGGATAAATATGCCGCGTGCTTAAATAAACTCAGTTTAATATTATGCGTCAATTTTTCACAGTGCACACAGTTCTAGACTTTTCTATACTGCTCAGTTTCTGCAAACTCAATTATCATAACATTTTCTATTATTATTTACTCAAATAATTATCAGGGAAAACTGACGAAAACAGTTAATCTGCCAATTGTTTAATACACTTCGCTTTGGAACATTTCCATTTGGAATTCATTTTCTAGTAAAAATACTGGGAATATTCTTACAGGTTCGCAAACTGGACACACAGACCGCATACTTTCTGGCACCGGACGCTCTTTCTGACATATTCTGAAACATCTTATCCAATTATAAATATTTGATTTTTACACAACCAATCAACTAATAGTCAATCAAGTATCCTCAGGATATATCTTTAACGACATGTTATAAATCGTGATGCTTTTTTTTTTGTATATTTAGTATCTATACTCAGACAACATTGGATTTACAACCTTTTTAAGATGTTCATTTCCTTGAATTATTCTGTGAGTACGCTTTTTAAAAAACATTTCTTTTTAAATAATGTTGGAAACCGATTTAGCAAATTCATCGGGACCAAACATTTTGTTCGAGTAATCGGGATTATTCATTATATTGAGGTCAAAACAAAAAACAAATTTTTTGCCCTTACCTTTTGGAAACTCTGTATGCAACTCTACAAAAAAAAATCCGTTGTTAGTAATTACACTCTTTTTATTCAACAACTAAATATACTATAAGTGAATTAATACGCACCAGGTGAATAAAATTTTTCAAATACTTTGTGACGGATCTATACGTGTCATTATTCCACTAATCCTCTTGGGGAAAACTGCGGGCCAGCATTCGCGTTAATTCACAGTCTCTCAAAAAGAAACCCTGATATTTAAATTAGTTTGACTATATAAGACCTATATATAGGTTTTGTGGATGCAAGATAGAAGGAGCAGGATAGCTGTTGCGGTGATACGTATGTGAGAACATTAGAATATTTCATTGAGTATTTCACAAACATGCGCGAGTTAAGGAAGTAGTTGCTAAGCTATTAAATTATTAGATTGAGGATCTAAGATAGATTGAATTAGATTTAGTTACCGGATCACAGCGCTTGTTCGCCTTGTCTAGTTCACTTAGTCGTGTTTACTTAGAGTTATTCATTGAGATTAGATTGCTCGCATTTATATATCACTCCTAGGGTTTCCTTTTGTTTCACTTGGGATTTATTAAGTGTGTTTGAAGAGAAATAAAATAATTTTTATTATGGAAGTTGTTGGTGATGCTTTGTTTTCCCCCACACCCTTAGGTAGGCAAGATGGTGAAGGAGCAGTGCCAAATAGATCAACCCCACAATTTTTAATAAGTGTCTGATAATCCTTTTGATTACGACTCGAAAGCGGTTTTTTTTCCGACTATATGCCGAAAAGAAAATGTTTCGTCCCTTACATCCTGCTGCAAAAAGTACGTTTTCAGTTTGCAAACAATGAAAAGCATTAGAAAATGTAACAGTTTTGATTTGAGTTTCATTATCAGTTTTTGCTTCAGAATTGCTACTAATTGTTTTCTACAAATCACCAAATTGCTCAACTTCAGAGGCAAAGATATGCAATCTGTCTTCAAATGTATAATAATAAAAAAAATATTAAAATATTTTTTACGTTTTGGATTGGGATAAGAAATGTCTTTCTTGACCTATTTCAGACTCACACGATAAACTACACTAATGGCTCATCTGCTCCTGTAAAGCCTAGTAATACTCTGTTGAAATTTGTACCTTTCCTGTTGAAATTTGCAGCATACAAGCAAAGTCTTTTTCTGTTCCGTACATAAAGATATGGCATTTAAAAAGAAATTAAGTTTTTTCCAACAAAAAGAAATAAAAAAAATTCCAGCTGTAGAATAATTCGTTAATTCGGGGTTTATTATTTGCTAAATAGTGGGTTTTTGCCTTCATTTTAATCAGGGAAAAAGAAAAATTCGTAAACTTCCAAATTCTCAAAGAGGATTTCGTTAAATCGAAATCCGACTCTATATGATATTTTAAAAAAACTTAAATTGCGTGGTTGATTTCTGATTAATCTATTTTTAAGTTTTTGCTCATTGTACCCTTTTTCTCTCTGTTTGGGTTTTTAATTATTAAACAACTGATTGGTGGAATGTTGGTATCATCAAAAGAGTTTAAACCCCCTTATTCAGTCCTAAGCCCAATATTGCTTTGTGATTTGCTAGACTCTATTTTTAATTTCTTCATTGTATTTTTTACACTTTCTAAAAAAATATTTAATTTTTTTTGTTTTTGTGGATAATTTTATTTTTACTGTTGTATTTATTTTTTCATATTTTCAAATTTATTTGATTTTTTTTCTTTCTTGTATAATTGTGTGTGTAAATATATATGTATATACACTGGTGTCCAAAATGTAAGCATAAATCGTAAAATGCGAAAAACATGCAGTAAATATTCGTAAAATTATTCCAAATTTATTGTGGATATTAACTGGGTGAAGAAGAAACATTGGGTTTATGCAAAACTTTTCAGTCGACTACGTCCAGCGAGAAACACCGGTGCATGTCGGAACGCGGAGAAACCGATTCACGCAGCATAAGCAGTTCAGACAAGTTTCGTGCAACTGCTATGCGAAGGAACGTTGTTAACCATCAAACAAGGTGAATGATGGCACAAAGACGCCCATTGGACATGTTTACAAAAGGAAAAATCGTTGGAATACTGGAATACTCACGATCACAAACCGATGCGTCTCGAATTCTGAATGTGGACCAGTCTGTGATCTCAAGACTGTGACAGAAGTTTCAAAGAACGGGAGATGTTACCCGACAACCAGTATCAGGTCGACCAAGAGTCACAACCCCTCGCCAAAACCGATATCTGTTAATAAGTGCGCGACGTCAAAGGGGCAGTACTGCCAGAGCACTGGGTTCAGAGCTCACAGTCGCCACAGGAATACGAATTTCGAGACAAACTGTTTACAGAAGACTCAATCATGCTGGCCTGTATGCCAGAAGACCAGCAGTTTACATTCCCCTCACGTCTGTGCATAAACGCGCTCGTTTGAACTGGAGTTTGAAACATCCACATTAGAGTGTGGGAGAGTAGGCCAATGTGATGTTCAGTGACGAGTCTCGGTTTAATCTGAGTAGTGATTGTCGACGGGTAACGATATGGAGAGGACGTGAAACACGTTTTGAACCAAGAAACATAACGGAAAGATATCATTTTCCATTAAGGGGAGTAATGGTATGGGCAGGCATCATGATGGACGGCCGCACAGACCTCCATTTCTTTGACACGGGGTCTGTGACTGCTCAAAGATACAGAGACGAAGTACTTGAGCCTTATGTTCGCTTGTTTTGAGGTGCTGTCGGTCCTGACTTCATATTCATGGATGATAATGCGCCATGTGACCAAGCGGTGCTGATTGATGGCTTCCTTGGAACGGAAAACATCCAGCGCATGTCGTGTCCTGCTAACACCCCTGTTTTAAATCCTATCGAGCATGTATGGGAGACAAAGTGCAGCCCTTTCGCACCCACCAAGCTCCGTTACAGAACTGAAGAGAGCTCTCCAAGAAGCGTGGAACCGTTTGAGCCCACAACTCATTAATCATCTCTTAGCATATATAGTAAATCGCTGTGCAGCGTGCCTGGCTGTGAGAGGTGACCACACGCCTTATTAAACTGCAGAATCAGTATTTTATTTAATGTTTTCTTTAATTTTTTCTATAAAGTGTGAATCCTTGATATGCTCAGTTTTCTTTCAAACTGCTACTTTGGATAATAAAATTAATTATTATCATTCTTTTGATTTGCTTCCTTATTTTATAACCATTTTACACTCGGATATCACGTTTCCCGCCTTTCTGATTTACACTTCCTTCTTTATTCATATAATTATCAATTATAATTAATTTTTGGACACCAATGTATATTTATAATTACATATTTGCTTGTTTGTAACACACTGTTTTATTTTACCTGTTGCAAAAATCACATGGTTGCTGACAATTTCTTCCTTTTAATTTTATTCATTTTAAATGTTTTAAATTATACATTTTATTTAATATATTCGCTAACAATCTGTTATTCTTTAGTCTTTCACATGATTTGCGCGTTTCATTTTATAAGCAAAACATTTGACTTCTATGTTATTTTTTTTTAATATTAGAATAAAAAATATGTTTTATAAAAATTAAGTTTTCTTTATAAATTATGGGTGTTTTATATTTGTTTCACAAAGGTTCAGTGACATTTAAAGTTAAAGAATTAGGTAACCATATTGTTTCTCCGTACTATATTTATTCAGTGTTAGTTTAAAATTTATCTACACACACAGGAAAAAGAATTCTCAAAAAACAGTTAATTCCTTTACCAAAATTCAAGGAATTATATTGAATAGAATACTTTCGAGTCTAAGTTTAAGAAATGTTGAAAATTTGGAATTCTTACAGAGTATAAAGAAATGAAAAGAATTATATTATTGTGCACTTGGGATCGTGTTCTTCACAATTGCCAGAATACTTTTAACTTCAGAATACAAACCAGCCACCAAAAAAGAATTTTCTTTTTTTAAAAAAAAATTGAACAATGACAGAAATCTTTCTGAATAAATCGAATATAAATCGATTGAAAGAGTTTGAGCAGAATTTAAAATATAACTACAAAACTGACTTTAGAAAGTTTTTATACTTTGTTTTTAGAATCTAGGATTCATATGTTGAAATTCACGTATTCAATATTTTTTTAGATTTGACAACATGGTTACAGTTGTCAATCAGAAAGAATTTAGATCATTCGATCTAAATTCATGTCTAAGAGTTTTGTCTGAATTTTTAGTCAGTGATTTTCAAACTTTCTCATTTCATGGAGCTCTTTTAATTATAAAGTGTTTCCGTTAATCATCCTTCAAAAAATCACTGAGAAGAATATATCTTAAAATAATATTTAAATAAAATCAACATATTTTATGGATTCTTTAAGTAAAGCCATTTAAAATTACTGTATTTTTATTATTAATTTTTAGCATAACATCAATGAAATTTATTTAATAATCCATGCCCTAAGTGTCATCTATCATTGTATTATGTTTAATAACTGGGAATTTTATATTTTTTTGCACTGACTACCGATGTCTAGGTATATTGAAGCTATCTGCAATCGCATTCCATGTTCTGCTTTAATTTTGTTCCGTATTTTTTGTTGCCACATACGTAGAGAAGTATTATAAATTTAAATACATTTGTCAAAATGAGATTACATTGTTATTAACTGCATGATAAACTTCTGTACATTCTGCAAATTTTCAACATAAAATGTAGAAGATGTCCCTGCTTAAATTATACTTTAATGTCGAACCTATTTTTGTATGTCGATAAGTTGTTCCTACTCCTTCATTGCCAAACCTTCTTATTTAACACGTCATACTTGTAGCCAGTGACTTTTACGAAAAATTATTTCACCAATAAAATACTTATTTATAATTATTTTTACAAGAAAACCACCTTAAACAATTTATTATTTTATAAATTTTTTTTAAAAAATTTTGGCACTTTGATTAAGCAAATAATGATCATATGTGGAACCCCTGTCAAAGTTCCAGGTTGAAGACCTACAAGTAGAATTTTCGAATCCGTGTTTTCCCACGCGTAAAAAATTCTTTTCACTTGAAAAGGAAATAATATGAGTTGTAAAGTTCTTTCTCTTCATTTATACTTTGAATAAAAAATAACCTATTTTCTTTAATTCAGGTCTTTTAAAAATTTCTGTTAATGATCGAACTAAATGAAATATACAGGTAGGAAGAGTAATTTACAATGATATACGTTCCAGAAATATTTTCATCGTTGTATAGGCCTTGGAAGGAAAAAAACTACTTTTGTTATATTTAGAAGAAAATGCTTCATGTGTGTTTCCCAATTGAATGCAATGATAATACTCATTTTAAAAGTATCAAAATTTGCAGCCATTTGCTGTAATTTTAACTCAAGTGTTTTAAAGTAGTAATATGAATACAATCTTTCTAAATTAATTAACGTAAATTCGTCGATGTTCATATAAATCACAAAGGACATAAAATCTTTTAGCGATAGCGACCGTAGAACACAAAATCATCCGTAAAAATAAAATATCTCTAATACTTTTTCAACATAAACTAACTAATGAGGATACTTGCAAATGACAAATAATTATTTCCAGCATAAAAATTAATAAGAGAAAACTGTTCCCTTCTTATTTGCTTGTCTTTTTTAAGGCCACCTAGCACCTTTTGAAAATATTTTTCTTATATATCTGAAAACTATATTTTAGCATTTGTTATAATGTTTCTATTCAAAAAGGTGATACGAGATGAAATTTTGCAAATAATATTTACAAAATTTTAAAAACTAAAATACTGTTTAACAAAATTTAGAAAATTTTAAATTTGTACTCCTTTTGTAATTATTTATTTTTCGAACTGTAATTTTTTGTAAAATTCTTAAAGAATTTTTTTTTAAATTTTAGGGATCGATTTTGCAATAACTTAATTAGCTTTGGAGGGAAAAAATGTTCATATGTATGCTAAAATTCAACAAAAAAGCCAAATTCTCCTACACATTAAAATTTTTTTTTTAAAAAAGTGTCAAATTTACTGCAAAATGATCCCTAATTTTATTACATTCATTATACACTAAAGAGCCAAAATATTATGACCACCTGTCTATAACGAGGTGGCCCACCTTTGGCGCGCAACATTGCTTCAACCCGCCTTGGCATGGATGCCACAAGTCCTTGGTAGATAGCCGGAGACAGATTGTACCAGATGTTTAAGCAACGGTCACGCAAATCCGAGATATTGCGAATTGGTGGTCTTTGAAATCTGAGCTGCCGTCCCATAACATACCACAAATGTGTTCTATC
The DNA here is from genome assembly GCA_019973975.1 of Trichonephila clavata. Classification (NCBI taxonomy): domain Eukaryota; kingdom Metazoa; phylum Arthropoda; class Arachnida; order Araneae; family Nephilidae; genus Trichonephila; species Trichonephila clavata. The sequence goes on from BMAO01030749.1 coordinate 57,015, forward strand.
AGATTGTGATCCGGTGAGTTAGGTGGCCAGAACATTAACTGGAATTCAGCATCATGTTCCTGAAACCACTCCAGCACAATTTTAGCCTTGTGACACGGGGCGTTGTCCTGTTGGAACATTCCATTTCCAGCTGGAAAAACAGAGGCCATGTAATGGTGCAACTGGTCCACAATGATGTTCAGATTGCCTGTAGTATTCATGGTCTGCTCAACCACAACCACGGGCCCAGAGACGCCCAAGAGAACGTTCCCCAAAGCATAATACCGCCACCACTGGCCTGTGTATGACCTACTATACTTTTATGGGAGCAACTGTTCGCGTGGAAGATGGCGTATCCTGACACGGCCATCGGCATGATGAATGACACACCGTGATTCATCTGACCAGGCAACTCTCTCCCACTGATCCATGGACCAGTCGCGATGTTTCTGGGTTCAGCGCAGGTGCAGTTGGCGATGACGTTTGGTCAGCAAAGGCACACGAGTGGGAGGTTTGCTGCGTGTCCATTGGACACTATTTCCAACAGTGTCCGCTGAAAAGTGTGCTCCGGTACTATTCTACTTGGCCCTGAATTGTATTGGGTTGTCAGCTGAATCACTGTCTGGCTCCGGTTTTTCTTCACCATGCGAGACAGTCTTCGACGACCTTTTTCTTTGATAGCGTGTGGACGTCCAACACCATGTCGTCTACTGCTAATTTCACGGTCTTTCATTTACTTTGCATAAGTACTAACAACTGTAAATCGTAAACAACCCACGAGTCATGCAGTTTAGGAAATACTTGTTCCGAACCTTGGAGCCATTACAATCTGCCCTCTATCAAAGCCGCTTAGATTCGCAGCCTTTCCCATCGCACACAGAAGTGTTGTTGTCGTTGCTTATGCCACCTGATCGACAGTAACATCAGATCAAAGTCCACTAAATTCATCGCGGCTAAGGGCTAAAATTTTACTCCAGCCATTAGCCTAAGCAAAATGTAGGGGTGGTCATGATGTTTTGGCTCTTGAGTGTATATCTCACACAGGAAAAAAATGGAAGTGATTGGTAAACAATTGTGAACGGAGAATCATTTTAAATGCAAATAAACTCAAACTGAGAAAAACCATTTAAAGTTTATAATTTTAAAAAAAAATAATTATTATAAGCAAAAATAAAAATAAAATATCACTTTAAAATTTTTCTTACATACATTTCTTACAAATAATACCATTTTCCTTCTATCTCAACCCATATATTTTATAAACTATCCTTTTTAGTGAGTATTAACTGCATAAGAAAACTCAAGGAAAATGTTAAAAAAAAATTTTCTTGTCATAACAAAAATTTTAAAATTTTTGCGTCACATAATATTTAGATGTTATTTTTTTATGAAACAAATATGATGAGTATGAACTAAAATTATAAACTTATTAATACAAAATGCCATGATTAAAAAACATTTCATGTATACATCTCTAGAAAAAAATTACATTAATATCATACTTCAAAAATACCCTGCTTATTTTTTTAGTTATCATTCCCCTTTTTAAAATAGCTTTTCTTTAACAAAAAGCATTCTCTTTAGATATTTTATCGAAAAAGGGGGCGTGGACGAATTCCCTAATTTGTTTACATTTTTTAACTGAAATTTTTTTCAACTTCTAATTTTCAGGCAGACAAAAGTGATATATCAATCGAAAGATAATGATGCAAAGAATATAAATACATAAAATACAAAAAGTGATGTTTAGGTCATTTTTAAGGTACCAAGTCCCCTTAAGCAGTTTCGGTGTATCCAAGAAAATGAAGAACATCTCATAGTATGCACTTAAAACTAATGGCTTTGAGAAGAGAGTCACTCTTTCGTAATAATGAGCAATACAAGAATTCAGTTGAAATCGCATTTCGCAATCTCAGAAGAAATATTGAAAATAAATATTCTGAGTGTTTTTTGAAAATTACTTGAAATGGAACTAAATTATATATATATATATATATATATATATATATATATATTTTCTAGCAAAATTGAAAGCAAAAATGCCTCTATTTTTATTTCTTAGTGAAAAAGAGCTTTAAATATATGCGTTGTTGGATCATTTGATTTCTTTTTATGATTGCTATATTTCAAGAAAAAAGAAACATATATATAAAAGAGAGAAATTAACAATTTTTAAGTATTTGTTTCCATACTTTTTCCTTTTTTTTATTTTTTATGTATACTATTAATTTGTGTATTTTTGTTACATTCAAGTTAGATGGAATGAATATTCAAGGGAAGTATTAGTGAATTAAGTTTGATTCACACGAGAGCTTTAGATCCTGTTTTTTGATTAATATTTTGCTAAGTTTATGAGTGTTCATTTATTCAATGTAATAAAAAACTGAAGTAAATATTACTACTTAGTTCCATACATAAAATATGAATTACCTTACAATTTTTCTTCAAAACCTTCAAATTATTGAGATACTTTAAACAGAACATAACTGACAGATTTAAGCATATAAGGCATTAATACTCTTATTCTTCATTTTAATTTCCTTGAGAAAAACTTATTCTCTTTCGGCAAGATTCACCTTGATAAATCCACACACAATTTATTTTAAACATTTAAACTAATTTACTGAATTTTGATTGCTGTGTTTGCCAAAAATAGACCCAGGCTTTATTGAAAAAAACTTTAGGATCTGATACAAGAAAAATGTTATTAATTTTTCTATGAAAATATATCAGTTTCTTTCTAGAAAAAAATGTTTTTTAAATTAAAATAAGCTTTGAATATAATGGTTTTTGTAGTTTCCATCGTAGCAGAAAAATTTAATACGGTTGCTAATGAGTAAAATGAAACCTAGTGTTGTTGCTTACAGAACAATTAATATAACTAATTAACGTCTGAAATGTTTCTTAATGTTTTTTTTTTTTTGCTAAAATAAGTAGAAAGTGTTACCAATTGTAAATGTTTTAAATTTTGCTAAAAGTAAGTTATTAGATCCAGAAATATTTAAAAATCATTTTTTGAAGTTCCCTGTGCTGTTTTTTTAAATTTATTTTAATGAGTAATTAACTTATTAATAGGAAGTTCATATGAGTGTTTGAACTTATTTTCACGGGAAATTTTAAAACCTGAATAAGTTAAAATGTATTTTTGTTATTACTCACTTTTTCTTAATAAAAAATTTTATAATATTTCTTTCCTTTTCACTTTTAGTTTTTTATCAAATTAAATATTTGGGGAGTTGAAAAATATTTGTGAGCAAAATTAAACTTAAAAAACTATTAAATAGAAATTATTATGTGTCGTAATGTTTGAGCAAATCATTTAAAGATTAGGAAACCTGAATTTAATGACTGCTTATAAACCAGGAGATTACAATCAGAAATTTATGAGATTCAATGCTCAGATTATTTAAGGTTCAATTTAATGTTAATAAATTAGCAATATGAAAAAAATGCATACCTATTAAACGAAATCATTTTGAAGTTAATATCTAAGGTATATTTTCAACTAATGCAAAAAGATTTTAATTCATTTTGCTTTTGTATATAAATATGTGTATTAATTTCATTCTCCTGCAACAAGCTTTGCCTATTAGTTAGTTATTCCTTTCTCTTTTGACCGTTGTATCAATATACCTCTGCATAATTATTCGAATGTAAAATGTCACTTCTTTTTTTTTCGAATATGAATGATATCTTAGTACACCAAATAATTATTTTTAAAAAAGTTAGGAATAAAGTGGATCCAATTTCTAGATTAACATTAAAAAGACGAAAAAGAACGTTATTAAGTTATTAGTCTATTATATTTTTATGTTGATCTGACAAAACTAAATGAATGTAATTCGAGACTACTCCGCAATTAACATATATATACCTATAAAACTAAAGCATTTAATGAGCAGAATACCTATTCAATTTGCAGAATAGCTGATGTGCTCAGTTAGAGTGCGTAATCAAGAGTTATAAGTATTTTAACTAGGGAATTCTGCCCATTAACTGTTTTCAAATCATTAAATTTCAAAAAATTGTTTCTTTCATTTTCTTTCTGTTAATAAATTCGATTGAAAACGTTGACTCATCCTAGAAGAGTGTATTTTAAATACTTAAAAACAGAGTGGCAGTGACAGTAAATGTGTTCGATGAATGAGTGAGTGAGTGCGTCGCACTGTTCAGCTACACGAGGGCTTTTTGGCGACGGACCTCATAATTTTGAACTATAGTCAAGTAAGGAGGACGACACCTGAGCTGGCACCCTCTCTCCTAACTACCCCAACACTCCAAAGGGAGGACGTCTGAGCTCTCGACAGATTTAACGTGCATCGTCCATGTATTCAATGAAAGAACTCTTCGAATTAATTCAAGCATTCACATTTGGTAGCGGGGCACTAGATTAGTGGTCCTTCAACCCCCGATCCGCAGACCAGTTCTGGTCCGTGGATCAAATAGCACCGGGCCGTGCAAGGAACATTAAATTATTTTCATTTTATTTACTGTGATGTATTTCTCTCAAGTATGCGTGACCTTTCATGAAAATCTCTTTATATTCCATGTTATATCTCGTTATGCTCTTTTTTGTGTGTGATTATATTTTATACTGAAGGCTTGTTTAATTATAATTAAAATTATTGAATCTGAACCATCTAAAATGTAAACAATCAACGTTCCCCTCTTCTCAACGGGCCGTGGTAAAATTATCAAATGTTGACCGGTCCGTGGCAGTAAAAAGATTGAGGATCAATGCACTAGATGGTGCCTGGCTCTCATGTTTGGGGACTTGCTGTATTTGCAAAGGCTAAGTTGCTACAATGCAGCCCCTTTGGGGGAAAATTAACTCTTTGAATTAATTTATAATAAATATAATTACTACGATAAATATCTTCTGGAAACAAATTTAGTGTTTTGAGTGTTAAAAGCTCCAATATTACAAAAAAGGCTATACCGATAATAGCAATCGGAACCATGATAAAATAAATTATAGTTCACTATAAATTGCATGGCTGTCTAAAATTCTGTTCTAGCTTCTTTAGATATAAAAAATAAATAAAAGTTTAATTTAATTGTATAGAAATGTTGGTGTTGTTCCATCAAAGATCTTATTTTCACTTAAAAGAGAATCTAGTAGGTAATGTACTTTTTATCCAGGTAATTCGCGGATTACTCAGGTAATTTGAGAAATGAAACAATTTTCCGAAGTTTAACGGATCGCCTTAGTTAATGAGAATATTACATAGAGCTAATCTGCAAATTAACTGATTTCTGCACTTAAGTGGTAACATGTATACAAAAGATACAAATTTTATATTATTAGGAATATGTTAAAAATATATATAAATTATGGAATATTAAATTTACTCTTCAACGATTTTGTAAAAATGTAAGCAATTTGATTTTCAGATTGGATCTTTATTTAGAAGATTATGCTGAATATTACGTTAATGCGACATGAAGCGCACTCTGGTTTCTTATTTCTTCTCAAAAAGTTTTTATGAAAGAGTTTAATAACTTGTTTTTCAAAGTAAATTTGTTTGTATAAAGTTTTCTTACAAATTTTAGAAACTGTTAATCTTTATTAATATAATGTGATCGTTAAGCTTTCGATTCGATGAAATTTTTATAGAAATAATATCAAGTCATGTTCTACCAAAGCAATTTATTTTTTTAATCCAAGTTTCTTTTTATTTTGAAAGTTTATTTTCAGCTTCAATAGCCTTTTAATCTTTTCAAAAACATTAATACTTCTTTGACAAGTCTTCTCAAGCTTAATTAAAATTATTTTTGATACATAATATTTTCAATGTATTTGCAAAGTAAACGTAAAAGAAAAAAAATGACTAAAAAGCATATTCTTTTCAAATTACTTATTTTGCTTAGAAATTAAAAGGATAAGATTTCTTGGTAAAAGTAATTTTATTTTAGTTATGAATTTAAAAATTTCTTCTCCAATACATAAGCATGGATGCACAAAATAATTTTATACTAAGTGTGATGAAGATGACTTATATTTGCGCACAATTATAATGAAAAATAATCACACCTAGTATCACGATGAAGGGTACAATATAGGGAATCCTAATATAACAATGAAAGGGTATAATATTCCCAATTATATTGATTGTATTGTGCAAAAATATAATATAATTCTCAAAACGTTGTTATACGTATTTGTAAACTGAACACATTTTTGAACTAATTTTTTTACACATTGGTTTTATGCAATTCAATAGGAAAAATAATAATAATTTAATGTATAATCACATAGTTTATGTTCTATTTAACATAATAATATTAAAATGTAGAAAATTGACATTTTCATCGAGACTTTATACGGGGTATAATACAGTCAAATCAATCTTTTTTGTGTTCAATTTTAAGTAACTCCTTGAAAAATTCTGAACAGATTTTTGAAATTTTTAATTTTACAGCCTTTTCTAAATAAAATTCTTTACCAAAACTGAGTGCATAAAAATTGGAAATTTTCAAATATTTGAAAGTTGGATAATATCCAAGATGTTATTCAAAATAAACAAAAAATTAAAGTTTCATCATTTTTTTGTGGAAGAACAATACTTAAAAATGTCAAATTCTGAGCCGAGTGGTTAAAGATACGCCTGATTTTATTTTAAGTATAAACCATTATATGCCTCAAGTTATACATGAAATTTTAATTAATTATTTTCCTTAAATACTTTATTAGTTTGATTTATATAATACGCATTTTATTTGTACATCAGGAATTTCTTCAACTGTGTTTCTGAAATCTTTCGAATAAAGCTTCTTGGTATCAACGTACGAAATGTGAAAATGAAAAATTGCTTGAAATATTTTTTTATAATAGCGAAACTCCAATATTGTGAGTTAAGTGCTTTCATTTAAAATTTTTGACTAACAAACAAACATATCTTTCTGAAATTGTAACATTTCTTGTTTCATTTGATTTTTTACGCAAAAGAAAATTGAAAATATTTCATTTTTTTACGCATCTTTTCTATTTCCTTTTTACATAATTTGTTCTTTTTTCCTTAAGGAAACCAGGTCATCGTACACATTCAGAAAATTAGATTTTTCAATTTTATAACTAAAAAAGTACTGCAGATTTCCTAAATCTAAAATTAAAAATAACTTATATGTTCTTTCATAAGACAAAATTAGTATAAGAAAAAGTAATTGATAACAATGTAAACAAACGTCCATGCCTTAAATGACATATTTTAAAAGATTGTTCCTCTTCTGTTTAATATTGTAAACCCTTTAGTTGTTTTTATTAGAAAGGAAAAAGTATTTTTATCTTTTCAATGTCTTTTTTTTTATTGAAAAACTAGTTTTACATGAGAAAAAGGAGAAAAAATTCGAGATTTTCAACAAAGTTTTACGATTTTTTCAGAGATATTATACAATAATTTTATCAAAAAACTAAGTATATTTTGTTCCTTGTTTTATATATCAATGCAAAATATTTTGTATATTAAGAAATATTTTTATATAAAAATGGTATATAAAAATATGTTTGATAATATTATATTGATGTTTGTTTAGCTATAACAAAGGAAACAAATACTTGAAAATTACTTTTGTAATTGTAAAGAATGTTTAAAGTATCATTATGACGTATATAAAAATAGTCAGGAAAATTTTAGTCAATAGTATGATATATGAAAACATTGGCCCTTTCAGTTTTTTCACTTTTTTCTCAAAAACATATTTTTTACATTTTAGGTACACTTTTAAAAACCCTACTGCACTACTAGGTTCTAAATTTTTTATACTCCTACACATAATGGCTGTGCATATAGTGAACCTATTCTTTTTGATTTTAGTTTTTGTTCATAGCTTTTTAAAAAGTAATTTTATGAAAAGGAAGCAACAAATAGAAAAGTTCCCAACTAAAATGTCTTATAATCTTTTTAAAGAAACTATATAAATATTTTACTAAAAAAATTTGTCTCTCTATATTTTGTGTATTATTTTATATATGTTCAAAAATTATTTTCAATGTTTAACACATACTTTTTTAAAAATGGTACCTAAACATACGCATGTATTATGAGATGTCAAAAATTATGTCTAACTTAAATTTTTTAAAAAAAATTTAATACAAATATTATTTTTGTATTGTTACAGATTATTAAATATCTTTATTAAGATCAAAAAGATTATCTGTTAGAAATTTTTTAATACAAACATATTTAAAACATACTTTTTTTAAAAAAATTTACCTAAACATACGCATGTATTATGAGATCTCAAAAATTATGTCTAACTTAAATTAAACAAAAAAAAATTTAACAAAAATATTATTTTTATATTCTTACAGAATTATTTAAATATCTTTATTAGGGTCACAAAAAATGTATCTCTGTTAGAAATTTTTTAAGCTATATGTCCCATAATCAAAGAGTCGTAAATATGGCATTTTACTCTTTAGCGCATGTCCTGGTATCCTTCAACTAATAAAATTCCTTTCTGAAAGCTATTTTATCAATTTTAAGTAATATCACGTTAGAACAACAAGTTAGGTAATGTCTACACACGCGCGTGGATCTCTCTCTGTTTTAAAATGTGGTTAAGTAACCAGATCAACACCACACGCATAGGCTCTATCAAGGTTACCACAATACAGTGGGGGCCAAAAACGGGAAGATTTTTTTAAATTGTTTAGTTTTGTAAGTTTGTATGCTTATAGAAAATGTTACGTTACACAAATTGCAAAGTCTTTTAGATTATTTTAAAGAGAATTTAAAACTAAATTCAATACCAAAAAAATCAAATATTTGCAATTCAAAACAGTTATGCTCTAATAACTATTGTAGTTTCGTTGGATTTTGAAACAAGAAGCTGGAGTGATGCTTTAGAGGTTTATTTACAAACAAAAATGACAACACACATATACAAGTATTTACATCTATTAGGAAAACGTGTTACGTCAATAACAATTCTCTTGAATCATTGACTTTTAGAGAAAACACCAAAGAATGTACCAGGATGGCATCCAAAACATCTGCTTTCAGCAGATCCCAAAACCTACACACAAAGCTCTCTGGTGGAGCTCACAGGAATCTATCTTCTAGAGACAATCACTGAACTATCTCCTCCAAAATGCAAAGTATTTTACATCATTTTGAAGAAAATTTAATACTAAATTCAATACAAAAGGCAAAATTTAAATATTTGCAACGCAAAAAAAGTTATGTTGCAATAACTATTGATATAAATTAGATATATTGATGATAGCAATGAGTTATCGGTTCTTAATGGGGTAGCCTTTATTTTTCATTACAGCTTCTCTTCGATGTGTTTAATTGTGAAAAAATAACTTTAAGCTCTTCTTTCATTGTTACATGACGCCAGGAAACAATTATATCCTCAATTAGTTTTTTTTCGTTTCATGGTTACCTCATTAGTACAAGAGTTTTAAACTATACCACAATTTTTCGATAGGATTGAGGTCAGGACAGTTTCCTGGACAGGACAACAACTCAATAATCTTAAAACCGTGCTTCTCAAACTTTCAATATTTGCGACCCAATATTCAATTATAACTTTTTTTTCTTCACCCCCCCCCCCTCCATACAATATCAATGTTTTGAATTTAATACTATACTTTAACAAATACATACTTTATTAAAACCAAAATACTTCTTTATCCTCTTGAATACCATCGGCCTATATAAACGCATCGCTCAACCGAAATGTTAATTTCTCCGGAAGTATATATACGTCTTTCTGAAGTACGATCTTTTACGTGCACTACAACCATACAATTATTCCGAAGGCTTTGGAATGTAATAAAAGGATCTTGACAATATATATATATATATATGTTTGCGAAGGATTTATTTATTTCAGGAGGATTTGCTTATATATATATATATATATATTCTTTTTCTTCCCTTCCCAAAGACTTAATATACTCGTGCCTACTTAGAAAACGGTGGCATTGGGGAACGAATCACCTAACTTTTAATAGACAGTTAATAAATTAATTATAAACCGAACAAATTATCAAGGTAAGTATTAGTTTTTGTAAATAATTTTATATATGACAAGCCCATGGGGTTACTGGTAATTATTAAACTTGTTCTTAACGTAATATTGTTAAGTTACTTTTAAAATACATTGTGCAGTACTGATATATTTAACAGTGTAAATGTGTATTTTATTTTTCATTAAGTCCAAATGTATTTTGTTTGTTTACTTTCAGTAAATTAATATTATTTTTAAATAATATTTTGTTTCCGACTTTTTAATACGCTCGCACCTTCTTGTAGACTTATTACCCTCTGGGGGGGGGCTCACCCTATAGTTTGCGAAACGCTGTCTTAGAACAATATCAGTCTTCCAATTACTTTGCTGTGTGGCGAGGGAAAGAATCTTGATGAAAAATAAATGTATCATTGTTGCTAAATAGATCCCTGATGGAAGGTAGAAGTTTGAGTTCTAGATTGGTGTCGATAGATTTTCTGACATTCTGTGTCCCATCAATGATCTGAAAACGATCGATACCATCTGCTGATATTCTTGATCAAATTATAAATCTATGTGGGTGCTTCACAGTTGCCTGGATTCAATCAGGATGTAACATTTCTACTATTCTTCACCTTACATATTTTCAGCCATCACTACCGAATAACGGTATCTTAGTTCCATCCATCTATGTAACTTGTGACCAGTAATCATTTGTCCAATTAATTTGTTTCTTTGACCACTGTAGTCTTTGTAGCGCTGCTGTAAATTAAGATAAGTCTTCTTTAGTGGAATTCTATCTCTTAGCCTAACATCTGCTAATCTTCTCCTGATTGTTTCTGAAAGAACAGAAAAGCCAGTATCATTCACATAAATTCTGATGACCGTTATTTTAATGACATTCTTTTATCTTGTAAGCATAGTATATTTGTTCTCCTGTTATCAACAAAGGTGCTGCACATTTTTAGACCTTTTCCTTCCTACTTTGTTTTGTTTTTTTTACAAATTTGTCCCTTGACATCTTAAACAAAACTTTCAATCTCCAGATGTAGTCACTAAACGATCCACCTGTCTTGAAATTTTAACAAAGGAAAGACCACTTTCTGGTCACGCATCTCTTTCTATGTTTTCAATCTTCTCGTTATTTGACGTATTGCTTCTTGACTAAATATCATTGTTGTCCTGTCCAGGAAACTGTCATGACCTCAATCCTTTCGAACACTTGTGGCATAGTTTGATCCTTCTTGCTCGAATGAAGTACCTCTGAAACAAAAAGGAACTATTTGAGGGTATAATTGTTTCCTGACATCATGTAATAACCAAAAAATAGCTAAAAACTGTTTTCAGCTCAATGAAAAATGAATGTGAAGCTGTAATAAGAAATAAAGTTTACCCCACTGAACATTGATAACTCACTGCTATCATCAGTACCTAATGTATATCGATAGTTTTTGCAGCACATAATATTGCATGGTTGCATATTTTGCATATTTTGCATGGTTGCTCAGCGATTGACCCAGATTACACCCCCAGCTTCCATACCAGATCAACTTTGGAAACGTGTGGACGCTGCGTGGTCTGCTGTATCCCAAGAACACATCCAAAGTCTCTTTGAATGAATGCCGAGGCGTGTGGCAGCGTTGATCTCCAACAATGGCGTCTACTCTGGCTACTGATTCTAACAGGAACCACACTTCACAGAAGTCTATAAATTTAATCATTTGATGCTTGGTCAACGTGTTATCTACAAAATAAATTTTGTTGTGCTATCTTTTGTCTTTCTTGTCTCTTGTCTTGTCTTTGTTAATCACGTTGGCCAGCAGTGTACTTATTTGTAATGACAAATTTTTTGGAGAAAATGAAAGGCAGGAACTTGATATTTACCGATTCATCTTTCCTACCTCGTTAAAAGTATTGAGAAAAAGATCTTATGAAAAATAAATATATTTTTTTGCCATTACATTTCAGAGAATTAAATGGAAGAAAATTGTGAGAGAGTTATGAAATCTAGGCACATTTCAGTATTTCACAGCGTAATTTAAAAAGAATAGTGAATGCCTTTTGCTTTAAACGTGATAGTTCTTAATATGGTTCTCATCTCGTGCAAATGAAACTGCCAGACATTTATAATGCTTATGTTTGTTTTAAAATATGAATCCTATGAAACTGGAGACACATACAATGAGTTAAAATGTGAAGAGTTGAAAATGTGTTTTAAGAGTAAGAGAAACCGTATTGTTAAAAAATGTACTTTTTTAGTCCATATTATAAGGTTTTAGTTTTTATTTTAATGTTAAGATTTGTCATTAAATAAACAGACCAAAGCGGCATCGTTTGCTTTCTTTTCTACCTAGACGGATTTTTTAGTTTAGCATTTGTAGCTGTTGAATGTACTAAAATTTGTGGGTAATCACTCGGCAAAGAACTGTACTGTATACTTTATATTAGAATATATGTATAATTATCGATCACTTTTTCTCTATAGACTGTTTTATTTTTCACAAAAAAAACTTCAAGAGTTTGGTTAATAACACAAGTACATTTGTCATTTTTGAAATTATAAAAAAATTTGCATTATTGATGTAGTTATATAACGATCTTCTTTATAGATTAAAACTTTTCTTAATATAGATTTTATGAGAAAAAATTTTCTCAAGTAATTTATCCTATATTGTTTTACAAACTAATAATTTCTTTTGAATTTAGGAAATATCCCTTTATCTATTTTAACTGAATTTTATATTACAATATATTTAGATCTACAGTCTGTGTTAGATATTCATTATTCTCTCTTATATTTTGCAATTCAAGAATGTAATTACACCACAAACAACCATACACTTACTATCGCATGCATTGTACATTATTAGCGTTAAAGTTTTTTCTTATGAATCTAAGAATTCTTTTTATTTTGTTTTCAACTATGAAGTTTAGATCTCTTATGCGTGTTAGGTTTATGCATCAACCTAATATAGATATTCATAGAAACTGCATGGTGCTTTCGAGGAACCCTATTCAAAAAATGAAAAAAAAAGCCTTAGCAAAATATATCTTGAAATAATATTTCAGTATATCAATATATTATAATTACTGTAAGAAAACAATTTATGTAAGAAAAATACTGCATATATTTATTAAAAGATTTTTAGCATAATAATAACGTTATTTACTCATTATTAGCATTAATTTGTTGCATTATATTGAATAATTGGAATGTGTATTTGAAAGTTTAACACAAACCGTTAAAGTTTAGGTTTATTGAAGCTGCAGTCGCATTTTATATTCTACACATTTATACTTTGTTGCCATATACACAACACATTGTTCAAAATAGCATTAAAATGCTAAACCTGCATGAGAAACTTTTATGTATTCTGCAAATTTTCAGCCTAAAATTTAAGAGCTTCTCCTTTTTCAGATTTGAATGCCGAATCTGTTGGTATGTAGATAAGTTGTTCGTTTTTCCTTAATTGGCAAGCCTTCTGGTTTATCCATTCTTGTCTGATTGTCACATCTGGAAAATATTAATTTACAGGT
>BMAO01030750.1:0-33058 GCA_019973975.1 Trichonephila clavata
ATTGTACGACCGCATAATCTTAATCTTAATCTAATTGCTCCAGCGCATTTGCAGCCAATCACGACTCCTGTTATAAAAGAGTCGTACGACCTTCACCGCCACTATAAAAGCTCTGAACACACGGTTACGCGCGCTTCTTCTCTTCATTCTCTTCTTTTCATCATGTAGTGTGTTGCAGCTGGTATTTGTGTGTATCGTCCTTTGTTTTATGTGTTCAAGTTGTGAAATAAAAAGTTTAATTAACCACAAGAATGCCACTGCAAGCTCCATTAAAAAAATCCATCATTACAACATCGTCGTATTACATACATATATATATATATATATATATATATATATTTACCTATAAATCCCTCATCTTCAAATGAATTGATTTCCCGTCGATGGTTTTGGAAATAGCTAATTTCTGTATTGTATTTTGGTTTGATGAAATTTTTTTTAGCTATCGCTAATTCTAATTTTTGTTCAAAAGACAATTACGCTGTACCACCATATTCTTTTCATCGTACAAATAATGAAAGCAACTGATTTTTATTGTTCTTTAAAGTTATTCTTATATATTGTTATGGGTTATTGTTTATGAGTATATATATATGACGAATCTGAAAAATATTTTGAACCCTAAAGTATGATATGCAAATACTTACCAAAACTCACCAATTTAAATAATATCGAAATATTACGCACATTCTTCACAACTACAACCTTGTTCTCACAGATACGATTGTCAGACTACGAATCCTACGCGTGTGCAGTATCGCTCTGAGACTCTCAGTCTAATTAATTCGCCCGGAAGGGAGATATAAAAACAAAAACGGATACTATTTTGCTACGGTTTCAATCCCTGGACATATAGTGGAGTCAATTAAAAAATTCTAGCAAATACCGAAAAAACCGTGTTTAAACTTGTGAATACCGGAATTCGGTATCCCGATATACCGGTACTGCAACCCCTAATCTCACCCCTATTTTAAAAATAATGTTTTGGGGTACATTTGTTTCATTAATCTGACTCTAAAATTAAATGTGCTTTAGCTGTAGATAGGAAATTATTACAATAAATAAATTGGAAAAAACTGCCTCTATTTTAAATAACTTAACTTTATTTACTTTAAAATATGTACCTTTTATCAGACATAAAGTTAACTAATGAATGCAATAATTTTTTTTAAAAAAAGAGGCCTTTTGGAATCATCTACACAGTTATAATACCGTTTGTTTTTTATTTTCGCTTCGACATACTTAAAGCGTTAAACGCAAGAAACACCTTCGAGTAAATCATTACTCTTGAAATGCTTACTTCAACGGTAATACACTGTAATCGTAACCCAACAATAAAAAAAAACAGCCCCATTCACTCATTTTTTTTTTGGTGGATTATTTTTCTGGAAGGTTCAAGAAGCAGCTATTCCACTTTCTCCTTAACCCATCTTTGTTTTTTACTCTGATCAAAATACATAAGCACTTGCAACTCTGAATAAATAACGAATAGGTCTTGCTTAACCTCGAACCATTCGTCATGAATACTAATTAAAATCAGGTATCGGCATTGCCAGCTTTCCCTTCCTTAGGAATATTGTTTTTATGTGAATGGAAGAAAACAGGACTGCTCTAGACTTTTTCTGTGCGTCAAATGGTTTCCTGAAACGACTTCCGCTAAACTCACTCTCTCAGCAATTAATCCGCATCTAAAACACGTGTTTCGGTTTTCAGTCTAGATGTTCCAGAATTCTCAGCTGCAGACGTTTCTATCAACTGCAGACGTTGAAGTCGGGTAAGTGTTTTAAATAGTGTTCATTGTTGAAATTTTGCTATAAACATGTTTTTGTTTATTATATTCTAGATATTTCAGAAAAATTAACGCTTTTCAAACAATGATCTTAAGAATTATTCGCTATTCACAAATATTTTTTATTTATGGCGTACTGATTCTAAATACTGTTTTTTTGACAGCTCCTGTTTCGCCTTTTTGAGAAACGATGCAAAATAAATATCGTTTTAAAAAAAAAAACAAGAAGGAAAGAGTTACTAATAACGTGATCGCAATTATATGGATGTTTTATTTAGTCACGCGGCTTTAGGGAGGATATTTATTTAATAGGGTTTAATGACAATACGTGCATTACTAGAGAGTTACGGAACAATTTTCTCGATAATTTTCTTTCTCGTAAATCAAGGTTCACTACATGAAACGTTTATGAGTTTTATCTATAAAATAATTTAGATTGTGGATGATTTTTTCAAGGTATTAGGAATCTTATTGAATTAAAAATGAGGAACTATTATATTTTGTCCTGACAATTATAAACGATTTTATTTATTTACAATTTTTTGGTTTTTAATGAGAAGTATTTTCTGAAAGGATTTATTTGTCATCTATGGGGGAATTAAGAGTCTTCATCAGGTATCGGAAACCTATGGCACGCGTGCCAGATTTGGCATGCGGCATGGTTCTAAGTAACAATATTTAACTATATTGAAGGAATATTTATATTTTTCTTGCTTATTTAGTTTGAATTTTATATTATCGGTAGCTTATTTATTAATTTAATAAATATGTTTATGAGATTCGTAATACACACACAATATATGTACAATTTTTATGCTCTGTTCAATGTTTATGCTTGTACTTTAAGCTCCTTATTTTTAAGTGCATGTACATGTATAAAAATTATGCATAATTAATGCACATAATAATGAAATTCTAAATCTATATTCCTTAAATTTGCATGCATTTCTGTGGGAATCGCATTGTTTTAAATAATTCCTACAGTGTGACCCCCTAAATCATACTGTTAGATTGTTTCAGCCCATCACTACAGGCTTGCCAACGCCGGATGTATTTTACAGAAAAAAATAGTCATGGCTATTAAATTTTGTGGATCTCTCTTGAGGCTATACTAATACATCCAAACAATATTTAAGACGGCAATTCATCATCCAAAAAGACGAAAAAAATATTTATTTTGCAGCTATTTCAATAAAAATGCAATTTGAAGGAAATGTAGGATATGGAAGACAAAACATTGCATTATGGCACACTGCATTAGACTATTTCGTTCAATTAAAATGCCTCTGACGGGGAAAAAAATGTAACATTATATTTTTAACACATTATGCAATTGAAAATATTTTCGAGTATTATACCAAATTTGCATTATTTTTCAATTCCTAATATTAGCTCACTCTCTCCCTATATTTATTTATTTAAATATCTTGTTCAAATTTTCAATCCTTAATAAAATACTTTCTATTCAAATTCATTAAATCCAATCAAATTCAAATTAATTTTTTAAAACTTGTAGTGGATAACACTTGATGTTAATACATGTTTTTTTTTCAAATATTAATTCATTAATTACCGGTTAATTATTTAAAATAATTACCAGTTTTCACCGCGAACTTAGATTCGTTTCAATTGTTGTAAAAATGTCTCTGTTAAAACAATGACAAAAGTTAGCGTCGAAAACCGGTTTTTAGCCAAACTAGCCAAACCGGGTGTTGCATTGTTACAACAATGCAGACAAATCATGCTCTTTTTTTCAAAAATATTTTCTATTCATCCATTCAAAGTAGGATTTCACTTATTTTTTTATACTACTTGTTTTCTTTTTATATACACATCTATTCCAAAATTCCTTTAATTTTTCTTTTCTATGTTTGTATAAGTTTGTGTATTATTTTGTCGTTAAGAATGGTGAGTCTTGTTTCAACTGCGCTTTTGAAATATAATTTTTTTTAAAAAAAGGTGCATTTGAAAAAACGCAGACTAAGCCATTGTTATATTTTCAAAAGCTTTCAAAAATTGGATTTTGAGCTCATTTCAATCGATATGTGTCTTTGGACATAAATTAGTTAATTTAATTACAGTTCATTATGGTTGTCCTAATACTTGTGATATTTATTTTATAGAATGGATAAATTTTTAAAAAAAATATTAAGAAAAAAAAATGATAAACTGGTTCTTTTATTCTCTTGGCTTATTTTGATTAAAGTCTTTTACAGTATTCATTATTAAATCATTACTTTCTGCCTTAAGAAGAAAAATTATGTTAGATTGATTGATGAATTTTTTCCTAAAAACATCTGATGGAAACAAAATACAACACATCAAAATATCTGGAGCAACTTACCTAGTTTTGTGTTGTGATCTCATTTCTTAATTTCAAGTGTATATAGAACAAACATAAAGAAATCCAAATTTTTGAAAAGAATCAATTTATTGGAAAAAATACAAGCAGAGAGTAAATCAATTATTAATTATTCACGTACAGAAAAAGTAGCCCATTTTTTTCTCAGTAAAACAGTGTGTGTTCTGTACAAACAATCTTCATATTGGAGTATATTTCATTTGATTTACGTCTCGATTACATTCAATTGTATTATTTTTTGTACATTCAAAAGACGTTTGATAGTTTAAGTTTGGCTTGAAAGCAAAAACATTGTTAAATAAAATTTTGAATTGTATTATGATACTTCATATGTTTTTGCAGCATTGTAAACTTGCTTCTTTCTTTTATGGAGGAATTATTTTAAATTTGGGTCTTTTATATATTTAGTCACAAATATATTTTTAGGAATTTGAGATCTTAACTATTAAAATTTTCATAACTCGTAAAGTAGAAGAAGTACAAAGTACGACAAAAAGTACTTTTCTAGTAGATTTTCAAATCAAAACTCAACATGTTGGACCTTATTCTATATTTAGGAACAGCTAAAATGTCTCTATGAAGGCATTTTCTTAAACTTATAAATAAGAAACATCAATTTATATACAAATAAAAACAGCGTAGCTTATGAAATAAAAAATTTTAAAAAAATTAAGTATTCTTTCATAATTGATGTAACATTGAAAAGAGATTTTTAACATTTCATCATAAAGTTTTTAATACTTTATAAATTATTTTAATATGCACTGCATTTTAGATGTCAAAAAAATTTCCAAGAAATTTTTTTTATTGATTTCTCTTTAAGTTTTACTGAGAAAAGGGCTACTATTATATATATATATAAAGCACTTCTTTATTTTGTCTCATGATCAAGTTACGTCATCTATCCTTGATCTAATACCAATTTGAGGATATCCAGTCCTGACAGCTCCAACTAGTTTAACCACGTTACACGAAGGTCTTAGGGAGATTTGAAATCTCAGTTTAAATAAGTCCATTGCTAAACAAAACCAGATAGTATGACCTCATGAATATTCCTTTTTTAGTGAAAAAGTATCAATTTCAACAACAAAAAAATGCGACCTCTCTTTATCTGAGGAAAATTACTGTAAGAAGCAAATATTATTCTATGAATATTTTCTTCATTTTTCAAAATATCATTTAGATTAATTTTTAGGGCATGTATATGTTACGGTCAAAGCATGAAAACGGTCAATTCCCGTTTTGACCAACGTTGCTATACACTTATCGACCCATGTTCAAGCTTTTCTTGGTATTGGGCTTTGGCCGACCACTTCGCGAAGTGGCTTAGGACGACCGGCCAAAGTAGGAAGAAAGAAATCAAGAGCAGATTGTTTTACACACTGTTAAAAATGAAGTGGGCCGTGGGTAGCCTAGTGGTTTGAGCATCGGACTGCAAGACCGGGAGACCTGGGTTCGATGCCCGATGCCACCAAATACCCTCCAAGTACACACGGAATACGTGCTCGTTAAATCAGTGGTCCCGAAAGTCTTGTGGGTGCTCGCAGCAGAAACCACGGATGCAGGGGCAGAAGAATATTTCCCTACCCTCCAGTTCCATCCCTAAAATGTGGAGGTGGAGATAGGTGGTGTCGCCATCTATCGTGTAAGAACCGCGCCAAATCGACTGTCACCTGCATGGTGCTCAAAGCCAACTGCTAACGACAGGCGTACACCTAGCCCCTTGCCGCGAGGAATTTCGTAGGCCTTGATCATATACCGTCAAACAGGTGGCATTAGAAAAAACAAAAATGAAGTGTTTAAAGATAAGTACTTCGTATATTATTTACTTATTTTTTAAGTTTAATTGTTTCAGGAACGAGTTCACACAAATATAAGTGACACATGCGAGTTAAAGATAAGCTTGTTTTTTAAAAATATGATATCGTGTAATTATGTTCTCATACAAAAGCCAAAATAGAAACTGTTCAGTGAACGCGTGAAGACGATTAGATTTGCACCCTTCTACAACGAGCACGCCGTCTCACCGAAAGAGACAGATGTGCCGCCTACCGGTCAGTCTACCATTATCACATCGGGCTTTGGCCAAGGATTCCCAGCCACTTCCCGAAATGGTCAGCTAAAGTAGGTTACACAATATTAATTGCAAGTATTTCGATCTTTGGGCAAACCACTTAGCCAACACGCGAATTTGAAAGCGAATTCGGAAACTGGCCGTAACATTTATAATAAAATTATGGGATATCATATTTGACATACATAGAACTGTGAGAGTATTTAACACAGATTGCATTTAGAAATGGTTTTGATTGACTTATATAGCGTGTATGATAACTATACGATTAAATTACAAAGAAATTACGTACCTATTGTAAAACCCGGCGTATAACGTGCACCTACACCTTCAAGCGGCATATAACACTTTTTAGGTACATTCGCCGTATAATGCGCACCTGTTTTTAACGAAGGAACCTGAAATGTACGAGGGCAATGCTCTTATGTTGGGAAATCGAGGTTTTATCCCAGAATTGAAATAAATACGATATTTCTAAAACTACAGCCCTTTATTTTCATTATAGATGTCGTTTCTTTAAGAAAATATTATTCCCCAATCTACGTAGAAGTCTAATTTTGTTTTTAATGTTCATCTTTTTTTTTAAAGCTATTATTTTTATAACCCGACGTATAACGCTCACCCGTATAAATTTCGATCTCATATTTTGTGTTAAAAGTGTTCGTTATACGCCGGATTTTATGGTATATATTTATGAATTTGTTAGAGCAGCGTTTCTCAAACTGGGGGACGTCCCCCTCCCTGGTGGGAGGGGCGTGATAACCCTACGAGGGGGGCGCGAGCATATTGGAAAGTCGAAAACAAAGGAGTATTTTAAAAAATTATTTATTTTGCTCAAAATGAACAAATAAAATATATTCTGACATAATAAAAAATAAAATACCTACACATTTATACTGATATAATGCACTTATAAATAACACAGTATTCTGCAATTGATTTTATTTTAAGAGCTATGTTAAGAATACTAAGTTAAGAACAAGTTTAATAATTGCCAGTGATCCCTGGGCTTGTCATATACAAAATTATTTTCAAAAATGAACACTTATCTTGACAATTTGTACTGTTTATAATTAATACCTTTTTCCGATTAAAAATTAAACAATTCGTTCTCCACCTTTTTTTTTAACACGTAGGTTAGCGTGTATGGTGTATGGGGGGGGGGCTAGAAAAGGAGTAAATAAGCAAATCTTCCGAAATAAGTCAAGCTCTCGCAAACTCTCTATCAAGGTCCTTTTTATTAAATTCCAAAACCTTTGGAATTGTTACTTCGGAAAGCCGTATATATACGTCTATTGGCTAAGCACGTGACGTTTATATACGCCGGTAGACCTTAAGAGGTTAAAGTCGTATTGTAGCTTTAGCTTCAAAGTTTTGTAATATTGAACTCAATACATTGTTATTGCATGGGGGAGGCGATGAAAATTAGGATTGAATAATGGGTCGACAATATTAAAAGTTTGAGAGGCACTGTGTTTGAGTCAAAATTCCAGCTCGTATATTTCTTATGCCGTTGATGCCCCACGTGACTAACAGTGTCAAATGGAGGTTCATGAGCATCATCACGGCGAAGGGTTTGTTGTGCACCTGTCGTTATCCGTAGCCTTGAGCACCATGCAGGTAACACTACAATATGGCTCCACCATATACGGTTTCACCCCAATTTTGAGGGAGAATAACCTGGAGGTGATCAGAAGCCTTCTCGATGGCTCTTTAGAATACCCCCCTGCCTCTAAGGCACTATACATGTGAAAACATCCATGACTTCTCCGGGATTTGAACGCAGGTCCGGTACAGCAGTCAGCATCATTAACCAGTGTATCAGATGCGCGGCTATTATTATTATAGAATTTACAAATATTTCTTGTAATATTGCATTACATAAAACTCTTAATCATGTGAAAGGAAAAGATAGGTTATTGATAGAATGTAAAACATAAATGGGCCGTGGGTAGCTTGGTGCTTAGAGCATCGGACACCAGACCGGAAGGCCTGGATTCGATGCCCGATGTCACCAAATACCCTCCGAGTACACACGAAGTACGTGCTCGTTAAATTAGCTGGTCCGAAAGTCTTGTGGGTGGTCGTAGCAGCAGAATCACGGGTGCAGGGGGCTGGAGAATATTTCCCTCCCCTCCGGTTCCATGCCTGAGTTGGAGATAGGTGGTGTCGCCATCTATCGTGTATGAACTGAGTCAAATCGTACTGTGACCTTCACTGTGCTCAAAGCTAAAAGCTAACGACAGGCGTACACCTAACCCCTTGCCACGATGAATTTCGTGGGCAAGGGGTTAGGTGGGCAAGGGGTTTCGATTTGATACCGTCAGACAGGTGACATTAGAAACAACAACAACAAAACATAAATATAAGCGATGAATATTATTTTCATTTTAAGAAAATTTTTTGTTGTTTTGGAAGAAAAATAAATGTTTAAAAGGGGAATAATAATAAAAAAAAGCTACAAAGTATCAAATCGTGTAAAATAATCACGTCCTTCAAATTTAATAAAATTTCCTATGATATGCTAATTAATAATTAAATTTTTACCTTGACATTATTTGCAATTTAAATTAAAGCGCACTTCACAAAATCAAAATGTCGATGAGGAAAGTTCAGCTCTACAACACAATGACACGGCCCTGAAAAACGAAAAGTAATAACTTGTAACGAAAATTATAGTTGAGGTAAATACTATTTTCAAACTTATTTTTTCCGTATTTAAATAAAGTTTTTATTACTTTATAGCAACCAAATAAACGAAAAAGATTGAAAAGGCAAGTCAAATAGTTATTTCTTTTAACTTGACTGTCTAGACACACAATTGCCATTCTGTAGTTTCATAATGCGACTTAATTAACACTCAGTCACTCAACCTGACTATTCAAAAAGAATCCGTGAATCCTTTAGAAGACCTTGAAAGTAGCTAATGTTGACACCCAATGTCAAGAAATTATAACCAGTCTCTTCATTTTTTTTTACTTTTATGAATTTTTTCTGCGAATTAGAAGTGAAAAGATGAGAGTAAAAAAGAGGTAGAGTTAATATGAAAATTAAAGAGAAAAGTAATATTTCTTATTTTATTTATTCACTCTGAAATATATTACCATCATGACAGCGTTTTTGTCTGCATGTCGTCTCCACTTGAGTATGCGTTTGAAGCGTACCAATCAGAGCACTTGTTTCTCCCCGCCGAGGTCATGGCCTTCAAATAACTGTGGGGATTAGAAGACGATTTTGAACTACAGAGGACCACACACGGTTGTTTTTGTCTCGTTTTAGAATTTTAAAATATTCATGTACCAGTTGCCATCACAAAAACAAAATTAATTGATAAACGAAGGTTAACACAGCACAATCATCAGGAACAAGAGAAAGATTCTGTATTTTGTGTAAATTTCAATTTTCAACAGTCAATGCACAACATTATTTTTAACAGTTTTTATTCTAAAAAAAATAACTATCAGAATGTGCTTTTTTTAGTATTCCACAGAAATCAGTCATTTTTCTAACTGTTGCCATCACAAAAACACCAATTAACAATAAACAAAGTTTAATACTGTACAATATAGAGTACTAACATACCACGTACACTCACATGGGGCAGTGGATCCCAACCCTAGAGCATCGGGCCTGTTCCGGTCCATGAATCAATTGGTATTGGGTAACCCAAGTTACACTAAATTATTTCCATTTTATTTACTGCAGTGTATTACTCTCGGGTTGGTGGGATTCCTATGCTAGTCATTTTGTATTCCTTGTTAAATCATTATATATTCATTTTTCGTGTAACTATATTTTATATTGTGAGGGTATATTTAAATGCAATTAAATTAAAATTATTAAATAAAAATAATTTAATACCTAAACAATCAACGTCCCTCCTCAGCGTGTCAGGGTAAAATTTTTTAAAGTCGACCGGTCCCCGGTGATAAAAGGGTTTAGCAACACTGCCATTTAGATGAATTGCTTTGTGGATTTTCTTCTCCATTTCTGGAGTCGTCACCTCATTTGGTCATCACTGCGATACTCATCTTGGCATTTCATTCGGCCTCGTTTAAACGCTAAGGCCTTTCAAATAAAAGTATTGTATCACATAACGATGACCAATTTTCTCCATTTTTAAAATTTCACTGAAAACGTTCACTATTGAAGGCTGCCAAACAAATTCTAAACAACGTGGCGCCTTCAAACTTGAAACACATGCTTTATAGATTGCGTTCTTTCTAATACAACGATATTTTTCAAACAATTACCGCCATCTCTCGGTCAGGCCGGGTCCTTATGGGGACATCCTCGTAATAAATATATATATAAAAGCACAAGAAAAATGTAATGTTTACTTCCTGATAAATGACATCTTTTTTTCTGCTACAATCTTTTCTATTTCGGGTTAAATTTTAATATTTTTTAAAATATTACTTTTTGCCGATATACTGGCCGGGTGCTAAAATGCTCGTTGCGTTTTGACACTCCTAATTTACAGTGTCATACAATCCCATCCTGGACGAAAATCCTAATACCCGGATCACTATAGACAATCTCAATTGCAATGCATTGAGGAAATTTTCAACCGTACCTGATACAACAGAGAAGTCCGGGAGTCTGAAGTTGTACCCTTTTAATGCAATCCAGAACTTTTATTTGAAGAGAACAATGCTCTTCAACATATTGAAAAAAATATGCACTAGTTCTTTTCAGAGTAATTTGGCCTACCCATGAATGGAATATATCGCCTATTGTGCTATTGTTTATTGTGTCGGTCGCCAACCTGTAGAACTTCATGGATCATCAAATGTGTAAATTTGAATTTGGCTGGTCGCGAATTTGATTGACCGCCAAATAGCGGAGCATTATAATTATAATCAGCATCAATTCTATTACATGTCGAGACTTCAATAAAAAAAATAACTCAAACCTATAACTTGACTAAATTGTTACTGGTTAAAAGCTTCATAACAGCAGTCGTCAACCTTTAGAAATAGGAGCAGGCAAACTTTTCAAGGACACGGGCTACTTCTAATTTTTCAAGATATTGCAGTTCACCCAGAAGTGTAGGTGTGGTGAGCTAAGAAAAAGGTTTACAATATTTATTATAAAATAATAATAAATAGGAAGTATTTACTTACCTTCATAACTACAACACAAAATACTTTCAAAGAATCCATTTAAAGAAAAACACAATATACAAATATAAGAATAATACCCGTAAATATAATAATATAAATTGATGCACATTTATTATCAAACAATTCAAAATACATTAAAAAATTAAACATTTTCATCTAAAGTTAGTTCTTTGAATTTGCATTTGGGTCCAGAATTTGGTAATAACTTGTTTACTGTACTCAGATTTAGCGCGAGCTTTTCCTTTTTGAATGCAATATTATTTTTTTCTTGTAGTGGATTTAGATATTATATCCATTATTTTAAAATATATTTTTGGTCAGTATTAATAACAGAAAGAGGGCAAGTTGATTGACCAAAAAAGATGTTCAACCCCACTTTTATATAAATTATTTTTTAAGAGATGTCCTAAGTCAACATGTTTATAATACTGTAGCATTCAGACTTTTATATTTTAAACCCTTTTATTTTAATTTCTCATACATCCTTACTAAAATTTATTGTCTGGTTTTCTTTCAATAATTTTTTGTTTCAGTTTTGATTATACGTATAATATATATATATATATATATATATTATTGCTTTGCAAATTTAATCATTTACTTGTGAAAATGCAATTAATATGTCAGATAAATTTTCCGCAGTTAAGTTGTGCATGTGCATTATAAATGTTTTAAAAGAGGAACGATTTCTTTGTTCCTCTTTTCAGACAAAGAACGTTCTTAATGATTTTTTTTAAACATTACTTTCTCCTCCGCGAAACGTGTCTAAAATTACTTTTCCACGTGAAGTATTCCATGCTGACTTCGACATCAAATTATCAACAGACACGAGTTCTCTTATCTGAATGATCGTAATCAGTTTTATTTTTATTTATTTTTTCAAATTCCTCCGTTTCCATTTGAGATAAAGCTCTAAGCATTAAATCGAACAATGTTATTTTCAGATAATTATATTACTTCTTTGTACAAAGTTCGATGTATAGTTTGATAAAATGTATGATAATATTCCTTTAAATACTGCCGCGTTATATTTTTTACGCACAATGCAACATTAATTTGATGGAAAATACCTAAACGCATATGTTGTATAAAGGAGAAAAATGTTTAAAAACACGTGAAAAAATTTACATTGGTCGTTAACATTTCTTCTTATGTTAGTTTCAATTAAATAACTAATTTTTATTTTGTTGAATGTTTAAACATTATGTAATAAGTTATATTATTACGTATAGATTATGATATATAGATTATGTAATAAGTTTCGGCAAAAACTTTACAGAGAAAATTTAGTTATTTATTTGTATTTACTTATCTATTTTAATTTCCAACATTTTGTCTCTCAGATTTTTCTTAAATTAAAATTTTTCGAATTAATTTTCTTTTTTTCTTTCACAAATCTTTTGAGGATGTTTCATTTAATTCAACATAATAAAATACCCTCGGAAACATGGGAATTTTTTTAATCCATTAACTATTATTTTACTGTTGAAAATATTTCTGTTGTAACCATTACAGTAAAAGTACGTGGCCATGGTATCTTAGTGGTTATGATTTCGAACTCTTAATTGCGTGTCGTGGGTTCAATTCAAGGTGCCACTGAAGGCCGGTCGCTTAGAGTTTCATTAGAAAACTTCGTATTATCGCGTGTTATATTCTGGTAAGACACAGACTTTACTTCGAAATATCGAGTATACCGATACGTATTGTTTGGTTCGAATCATCAAGAGTTTTTCAAGGGACCGAGCATATACTTCGAATTAGCGAGAGGTTCGTATTATCGAAGGCTTGAATTATCGAGAGTCGACTGTAATTATTAGGTTATGATATCTCTTCCATTTTCCTTAGAACAAAAGGATGTATGAAAATTACTACATTGATTTTACATTATTTTTTTCCGATGATCAGATTGTTAGGTTCAATTTTTAAAATATGGATTGCTTATCTTATAAAAGATACTTTAATTCATCCTAAATGATAACAATTAATTATCTGCGTAAACTTTGTGACGGAGTTCAAGTTTGAGGTTCCATTCAGGAAGGCTGAACATTATCTTCTTTTTAAAAGCATTTCTACGTACAATAAGATGTAAAGAGAAATCATTATTTTGCTGAAATATCCATCCTGCACCACCTAATAAAGACTCAAATGGTATCAAAAGGCAACCGGGAATTAAATGTAAAAAAAAAAATTATCTCTTCGCATGTTTTACTTTTTTGAGTATTTAAAAACTACACAGTCGGACCCCGATTTAACGAACCCTTATTTAAAGAATTTTACTCTTTGCCTGATTATATATGATGTAAAATCAAAAACCCATATGTAACGAATAATAAACCACCAATTAATGAATTATTTCAGTAGCTAAAGTTTTTTTATTAGCTTGTGATAGAAAAAAATATAAACGAGCCTTACGGTAGTCGTATATGATGTGTAACATCTGACATGTTATCGTGTTAAATACGCAATAGTAACTTGAATCCTGAAAAAAAATGAATCGGGTTGATTGGAAATAATTTTCTATCGAATAATTATATCTTTAATGAAAATTTTATTTAATTGACATACAAGGAGTAATGCAATTTTTTATCAAAAATAATTATTCTTGTTCAATTTGGGGAAGAGTGAAAACTCTTATGATAACTATGGTGTAGTAGCTAGCTGAGGACCTTGTCAGATACATAGGTCACATGGATGTGCCGTGAATATTCCGAGTGTGACGTCAAAAAACCCCCAGAGTTATTGCAATTTTAAAAAATAAAAAATAAATAAATAAAATAGGAGTAAGACCCCCAGCAATTGAAAACCCAGCCTGTTTGTGGAGAAAAAGGAGACACACACAGTAGGTCCTGGGAATGTAGGTGAAATGGAATCGAGGTAGGGTAGAAAGAAGTAACAAAACTAACTCCAAAGGAAGGGAAAAGGCATTAGTATTTAGAATGAACATAGATACCCCCCCCCCGAACTAAGCAAAGATGGAGGGGGGGGGATTTCCCTAGTATCATCATCCCTTCGCACTTAGTTCGCGACATCACCAAACCTCTAAACCCCATAGGATTAACATGGGGTTTTTAACTTTAGAAACGAAGCCCCCTTCTGGCCCACTATCATAGAAAAATTGGATAAAACAATGTAGCTCGACGAGGAGAACCTATGGTTTAAGTTTCAAAGCAGAAACTCAAAAATACTCGTAGAGATGACGATTAAATATTTTAAAAACATGAAATGGGGGAGGAGGAAAAAGTATTAATGCTATAAAATTATATGTGCAGAAAGCTCATAGGGATATCTATCGAATCAAACAGATACATATAACTAAGGTGGCATAGGATTCGAGATATAAAGGAAATAGCCCTATAAGGAGGGGAGGAAGCACCTGAGGAGGTCGATTTTTCATATATATATATATATATATATATCGCGATATGATGTAATACTATCGAACCTCCAAATATCAAGAACCTAGCTCAATTCCAAAGAGGGGCAAAGTTTTTACCCAACCTCACAGGAATAACATGGGGGTATGATATTTTAGTGCTGGAGTATCCTAGGCCAACCAAAAGAGGGCTAAGTGGATAAATAGATGGGTCTCGCCGAGGAGAACCTGTGGTTCAAATCTCAAAGCAGAGACTCAAATACATTCAAGATATTACAGATTTAAAAAAAAATTTAAACTTTGAAATAAAATACAAGGAATGACCCTATGAGCAAGAAATTTGGTGAGAATATACAATGGAGGCACAGAGAAATCGAATGAGCTAGGTCCGAGCGGACTGAGAGGCTCAGATGTCGAGCTATTTGCAAAATGCTGTTCAGGGGGGAGGCACCTGGGGGGGGGTCGAGTCCTTGTACTTCCTAACCAAACAGGTAATACTATCGATCCCCCAAATATCAACCTTATATCATAAAGAAATATGACACTATAGGATAAACATAGGGACTTATATTTTAGTGTGTAAGCCCTCCCCTGTCCAAAGCAGGTCATCATTAGGAAAGAAATTATGAAGGGGAGGACAAAGCCAAGTCGATCGATGCAACAGCGCTCGCTTCTCCGGTTTCCTGTTACACACTTCCGTTTCTTTTCACGAAATCACTTCCATAAATTCCAGCAACCCAGAGGAAAGATGTTACACATCAAAAATTTTATTTTTTTTCAAATGACATATCGTTTTCGTTCGGAACAAAAAGTGACTTATTTTGTCAGCAGCAAATTTTTGACGGGAAAGGGTGCAAGGCCATTATGAAACTTTACAAGTACAGATGAGTCATGAGTGTAACCTATCGTGTGAGTTTCAATTAGGACAGGAAATTCATTTCATTTTTCACATCCCACTTCACAGCGCAAATGATATTTTAAGATTTTAACGATTGTGTTACATTTGATGATGGACTGCCAATCTGTGCAATCAAAGTTGAGGAAATTGTTCCTTTGCCAGAGCCAATGAGTAGTAATTCTGATGCAGAAATTCATTATGAATCTCCTATCAAAACTTACATTTTCTAATGCATTACATCGCTTAGAAACTGTGAAAGCATACATTAAGTCAGTGCTTCTCAAGCTTTCAATAATTGCGACCCAATATTCAATCATAATTTTCATCGCGTCCCCTTTCCTCACAATGACAAGAAATTGAATTCAATAATACTATGCTTTGATGCTAAAGATGCAATACAACTTTAACTTCTTAAGTTCCACCGGCGTACATATAAATGTCTTACTCAGCCAGAGCGTTATTGCCCCGGAAATATATACAGGGTGTCCCAAAACGACCGCATAAACTCAGCACAGATAAATTCCTCGTTGGGAATACATAAAAGCTGCCCAAAGAAGCGTTTCTGTACGATCCACAGTTAAAGAGAAAAATACGAAAAACAAAGTATGACGTCACTTTCGGTACAAGAAAAAACACTTTATTGAACATATCAACAGCAGTATATGCACAATTTAAGGCAGATGTTCAAAATGTCCACCGTGCATGTCGAGGCAGGCTTGAGCACGCAGTGAAATGGCTGTCATCACACGTCGTAGCATCGTGGGGTCCACCGAAGTACACGCAGCATGCAGACCAGCAACTAAGTCCATTTGTGTTGTCACTACGTCTCGATACACCAGTTCCTTGAGATGGCATGTCGCAGTAGTCGCAAGGCATGCCGCAAGTACATGTCACAGTAGTCACGAACGGAATACATGGCCACCATACGAAGACTACCGGTAGCTGCAAGATGCAGCCTTTTAAATACCAGTTCTACGGCGTCATTCCACGGCGCGCGCGTGCATGACGCGACATGTGCGATGAACGTTTTAAACATTATCGTCTGGAAAGATATTCAAATACTCTTGTTGATATGTCCAATAAAGTGTTTTTTCCTGCACCGGAAGTAACATCATACTTTGTTTTTCGTATTTTTCTCGTAAACTATGGATCGTACAGGAATGCATCTTTGGGCAGTTTTTATGTACTCCCAACGAGGAATCTAGCTGTGCAGAGTTTATGTGGTCGTTTTGGGACACCCTGTATATACATCTTTCTGAAGTACGATTTTTTCTGTGTACTGCTATCCATAAAATTATTCCGAAGGCTTTGGAATGCAATAAAAGGACCTTGACTCAGAGAGAGAGAGAGTTTGCGAGGAATTTACTTATTTTAAAATATTTGTTTATTTATTCATTTTATTCCTCCCCCTTCAATACATCTCATACGCGTTCCCTTTTTTGGAAAACGGTGCAATTGGGAGTGAATCGCGTAATTTTTTGTCTGGAGCTAAGGGATTATTTATAAACCGTACATATTATCCATATAAGTGTTAATTTTTGTATATAATTTTATATATGACAAGTCCATGGTGTCACTGGTCATTATTAAACGTGCTCTTAACTTGGTACTGTTAAATTAATTATAAAATACCTTGTGCAGTACTGATGCATTTATAAATGCATTATATCAGTGTAAATGTTAAATGTATTTTTTATTATTCCAGAATGCATTTTGTAAGTTTAATTTCAGTAAATTACTAATTTAAAAAAAAACAGTCTTTTGTTGACGACTTTTCAATATAATTTGCTCTCTCCCCCCTCGTTGGGTTATCATGGCCCCCAAGGGAGCGCGCCCCACTGTTTCAGAAACACTGCCTTCTGAAGGAGCATGTAAGGCACGCAGTATTTTTTCTCTGCCTTAAGTCGAAAAAGATTATCTTATTTATTAATTTGATTTAACCAAGAATTCAGATACAATAAGAACCACTTAACACAAAACTCAAAGTACTGAAATATTTTTCACGTTAAAAGAATTTCGTGTTAAAGGATATTACAGAAAAAGATATGTTCAAAAAAATTAAGTTTTTATTTACAAAAATATGTATACATGCATGTATTTCATAAAAATTAATGAAACTAAAATATTTATAAGAAATTAAAGAAATTAAATACAAAACGTTCAAGTTTCTCATAAAAACTAAACATCTATTGAGTTTTTCAAAAAAATAATTTTATGTTTTTCTTTGCATTGCCTTTATTAGAATCAAATTGTCAAAAAATTGTTCGATTTGGTCCATTTTGTTAATCATTTCACCCTTAGAATGTGCGTCTAAATAACTGAGCATACCTAACATGCTGTTCTTCATTTCGGAAGACGTGGACACAGAAGATGAATTATTCATTTTATTTTCGGCGTCGGAAACTGCATCAAAGATATATTTTCAGCATTGAACAAACTCCAAAATGTCTTTGTCTGCCATAATTGAGACTGTACACGCATACTCCTCATACACTGCAACCATTTCTTCCGATGATAAACCTGCCTGCTATTTCATTCTTTCCTAGAAAGGAAAACTTTTTATGTAAAGTGATTTTTTTCCCTGTTGAGATTACATTAAAAAGTACTTTTTGTACTATATATAATTCAGTTTTCATTCTTTTGTAAATTTCTTATGCAAACAAATCAAATGAAGCAGGAAGTCGATAAGTTTAAATTTTGTAGAAAACAATGATTTTTTGCTACTATTTCAATTTTAAAACAAACACAAATCATTCAAATACGTCAGATAAAGGTTATTTGAATATAGTGATAATTTTATGCAATCTCTCTCTCTCTCTCTGTGTAAAACCGATATTGAAAATGCAGACATCCATGGATTTAAAATGGCATTTTCCTCAGAAATATGAAAACTTTCCAGAAATAAAAGAGATATGCCGTTTTAACGTAGTAAATAAGGAAATACTTTTTGAACTTGTAAATATATGATGAATAATACTTTAGATGGCCTCATTATATGACTGATCAAGAAGGAAATTTTTTGAATGTTGTTTATAACTCATTGGGCTTAGAATTCATTATCTCTCTCTTCTAAATACTTCTTCACTTGATTATGATTCAAAATTACTTGGTCCGTCGCCAAAAGCCATCGAGTAGCAGAACAGTGCGACATTAATATTCATTCACTCTCTTCTTTGTTTTTTAATTTTCATTTAGTTTAGACATTAATTGAATAATTCTTAAGAAAATACAGTGGTGTTCTACTAAACCATAGTTTCCCAACCTTTTATGAACTGGCGCCCCCTTTTCTAGAGAATATTTTGATACCGCCCCCTTTTCTAGTGAATATTTCGATACCGCCCCCTCCCACTTTAGAGAAATAAGAGTGCACATAATATATGGGGAAAACAAGAGTTAAATTTTAAAATATATATTCTATTACTAATAGAATATATTTTTTAATTTAATTTTTTTCTAACACCACATTTTTTTACTTGCAAATCTGGAATAACTATTGCCAGAAATATATTTCAATGTGGAATATTATATATTTTAGTCATAGATAGGATATTGTTGGAATTGAAACGCTACTGAATTTTTTCTTCATTTAAAAGAGTGGAATAAAAGTTTTAGCTTATCTGTTATAAAGACAGGCAGGGGTTTTGATGATACGAAGTAATTCATAATAAACTATTGCTTTCAAAATAAATATAAATTGACAGTTTTAGCTTTTTAGGAATCACTCGTTAATTCCTGGCTAACATATTTAATTATGTTTCTTGGATAATATACGTAATGAAATGCAGCGAACGAAACATTTTTCCTACTGCCCATAAAGACAACACATGCACTACAGAAATTAAAATGCATTATATCATTTAATTTAATGTTGGTCTGAATGTAATGTAATCTTTAAGTTTTTCATTCACTTCCTGAGCTACCCAAATATGTGAATTTTCGTACATGTGATATAGAAAAATTATTTAAATACATACAATCAACATATAAAAAGTATTAAAGTTTACTTTTGTTAGTACATAATCAGCGTATTTTTGTAGAATTTTTTAGACTATATTTGGTTAATCTGCTCAAGCCCCTCCGTGCCATCTCAACGCCTCCTAATTCTCTCTGGGTCTTTTAATGCCCTTTTGAAAGCCTCAAACGCCCACAAGGGGGCGTTATTGCCCACGTTGAGAACCTATGTACTAGATGAAATCATAAAATGTATGGATTGTTTCAGACATTTTTCAAAAAACGCAAGTTTTTTTTCCCTTCATAAAACTGTTTCTTTAATTTTTTTTTCTTATGTTGAGTTTTCTTTTTACTTTAAGTTTTATTAAACACAGAAGACCTTGACTTATGCTTCGACTTAAGTGAATCCAGAGTTACGCGATTTTCAAATCTCGTGGATCCTTTTATTTATTTATTTTTCAGCGCTAAAACTCTTACGGAATCAGTATCAAAGCCTAATGATATTGGTAATGTGATTGAAGAAGTTGACGAGAGATCTTGCCAGGCGAATAAATTTAAAAGTGGATAGGGATGACACTCAAGAAATATGGGATTCCCACAATCAGTAGAGACAATTGACGAGCTCGTAGAAATGCATGAACAAAACATTGAAGAACACAAGCCCTTAGACCAGGGATAGGTGGACTTTTCCGTGGTACGGGCTACTTCTACAGTTTTTAAGATGTAGCGGTCCACCCAGTAGTTTAAGTGTAGCCATTCTATATTAAAAGTGCACGTTTCTTTTTCTTAACACTCGTTTTCGGGTTTGTGCCTCTCTTTAAGAATATGAAAGATTATTACCAGACCATGGAGACGTATTCAATGCAGCGAGCCTAGAACATACGTGAACCGATGTTAAGTTGTTCGCTGCAGAGTTCTGCACCATTGCGGGACGTGACATGAAAACTCAAACCCGTGGAAGCGTGGGGCGCGGGGTATGAATAGCCAATCTCATTCTATCATAAGAGTTGATCATCAACATTTTCTTTCTCCTTCAATCGGGGGGGGGGGGGGACTTATTATACGGCTGGCGCTGGCTGACTTATTTATACGGCGCAAACGTTTTTAGCATCATCGTGCGCTTCCAAAAAAGAAACATGTGCTGCCTATACATTTATCGAATCATTTGCTTAAGTAAACACAGTCGCATTAATTGTGAAAAGCCGATAATCCAGTCTAGCTGGTGCATAAGAACTTCTGCGCATAAGAATTTTAAATTATAATATAATCCCACATTTTGCTGATAACTGATTGAAATCCAGAAAAATATTATCTGTGTATAGAATTTCTGTAAGTTCGTGTATATTATTACCCTTGAGAAAAAAAGTATGGAATTTTTATCCAATAATCTCTCTTTTATAATTACCAACATTTCAAATAAAAACCATTAATATTTGTCTTTTATCATGTATGATTATACATCTTCTCAAAGAAGGCAAACCTGAAAATTTTATTTTATAAGCATTGATAAATATTATCTTAAATAATTAATTATCTTATCTCTATGATACCAATAAAGTATGAAACGCCGAAATTCTACAGAATGCTTGGCTTTGTATATAATGCCAGATGTTTTTAGGTAAAGTATGAAATATGAGAATTATTACATATTTTGCCTAGGCATTCTATAAAATGACAAATGCTATTTAGGTAAAATATGAAAAAAAAATGTCCTAATAAGGCTATTATGCCAATTACATACATTCCTAAAAAATTAAAATATTATTGAAAAAATAATGAGAGTAAGATTAAAAAATATTCAAAATACGTAAAGGAGAATGAAAGTTGCGCAAAACCAAATTTATGTCTTTCGTATTAAGGAAAACAAAATATCACACACACATACACAAATAAGAAATTAAAATTAAGCTACTTTCTGCAACATGGTAGACTTGAATGACATTTTGAATTGCATTTCTTTACATTTTTCACTGAAAGACAATTCTTATTTTGGCACTTTGTTTTACACAATGCATTTGATGAAAAATCTTGACCTCTTCCACCGGAATGATCAATTTCAATCAACCGGAGAGGAATTTCGTTGTCAGGAATATCTTCAATTCTACACAAATTTTTAGGGCACAAAATGTGAATGGTGATTTCGCATATACTCGTTTTGAAATTCCTTCCGAAGTTCCAAGCCGGTAGAAACCATCCGATTTTCAACTCATTACAAGTGCCAACATATTGGCATTCGGAAACAAATCTTAAATTTCCCAATGCCCTTTTTAATGCTCCTTTGCAGTGGCTTCGCGGAGAATATTAGGACCCAACTGAAAGGTCAGGTTTTGGGACCCAAGCCGTACTTTGCGTCAGTCAGGCTTCTGGCTCCTTAAAATCCTGCCCCCCCCCTAGTGATGCGGGGGTGTACGTCACGCCACTACTTTTTCCCCTTCTGGCAAGGTTCCCAAAGGTGGATGTACAGTTCAATATCGTGACATGTAACGTCTTTGTATTTGGTTGAAAGTCTTTTCATTATTCTATCACGTCTCCGTGTTCAATAGCTGAATAATCTTCATGAAGTGCGTGAAATAACTCAGAATCAGTGGCGAAAAACTGTATGGTACGGAATCCTTTTATAATAAGTTAAATGAGTTTACTTTTGTTTTCAGCAATCATTATATCATAGCGATTCAGCAATCAATAGCCCCTGGGTTCCTTCTTAGTAGTCACTTCGGCTTTTCATTCATCAGTTTTTTTACTTCTGGAAAGTTTCGCTTGAAAAAAAGTGGTATGTGTGTGGGAGGTGGGGGGGAGTGCAGCATTGACTTGAATTTTAGGCACTACATCGTCGAATGGTTATTTGGTGTAGAAAGACTACAATTCCTTCTTCAACAATATAACTTGCTCCTCCATTTTCATGCACCACAGGAAAAAATTTATTTCTTGTTGGACAAATTTAGCTAAATTGTGTATTTTTACACTCCTGAACAAACCGCGAAGTGCCATTGATAAATTCTGACCCCAGTGGCGTAGCTAGTACTGAATAACCTCTGTATCAAAATCTTTTGAGGATCCCTTTGGGAAATAATCAAAAATGGTCTCATTAATGAAACGTATTTGAAAGCTTCAAAATGTAACCCATAAAGGGGCCCCAGTTGCTTTGGGGTCCCGTATCATAGATACGAGGGTAGCTACGCCTCTGTCTGACTCTGAGGCCTGCATTTCATGTCACGTGCCTTGCCACGCGATATTCAAAACGAATTTGAGATGTATTTTATACTTTTCCGGTTTCTCATTAAGCATTTTATAAAAAGCCTACGCAATGCGTGACATATGAATCATTTCATACTTTCCTTATTTCCTAATCTATGCTGCTGCCATCTGTCGGTGACAAGATTCAGAAAATTCAAAACAAACGCATCAAAATTGAATTTGAAATACTTATGGCCCCTTCGAAACACCAACGAAGCTCCCGAAAAACTCTGGAATGATGCCATCAATGGTGTGTGGGCTCTTTCAAATTGCAAATAAATAAACAAACACGCAAATAAACAACTAATATTCATATCGTTCCTGAACATCACTAAATACACAATAATTAAAATGAAATGGTTTCACTTCGTTGTTCTAAGCGTACAGTCCGTACGTAGTTCTGCGTTTTTTTCAGAAGACTTTTTGTAAACACTTTATTTTTCTTACAAAGCATATATTTGTAAATTAACGTTAAAATTTTATTTTTTTAATTGTGCATAAAAAGCTAAATTTTTCTTAATTTTTCAAATAAATCATTTGATATCAACTCATTTTTTTTCTCCGTATATATATCTAATAATCTTACACACATCTAAAATATTCAATCAAACTAAATTAACAAATCTTAACTGTTATATGCCACATGTGACAATAATTAATATAAAAATAAAATTAATATCAATATTTTAAATGGATACTTTACTTGTCTGTGAGTGCTATACTTGTGTAAAACATATAAACTACTATTTTTTACAATTTATTTTTAAATAATGCTTTATAACATAAATAATTTGCAATTGAAAAAATTTTCGTACTTTAAAACAGATTTGCATACAATGCATATGCAATAAAATGTCTATCCAGAAAATCTCAAAACTAAGTGTCTCGTGTTCTCAAATGATGCCTTTCATTCAAATCACGTATTGCCCATTATTTCGCTCTATTATTATAAAAACAAAACCCATTAACGATGATTATCTTGCCCACGAATTATATTCACGGACATTGTTGGCATTATTTCATTGTCCAGAACTTCACTCAAACGCATTTTAAATAATAATCAGCTGAAATCAATATAATTTATAAATAAAAAAATATGTAAATTCCAAGTTAGTTGTGTTTCCTTAAAAATTAAAATCAGGTTCAAAAAAAGTATCTCATCTCAACCATTTTTTTAAAAACAAACTAGTTCAACAACAGTATTTCAAAACGTGAATATTTAAAAAGCTTCGATATAAAAGTGAATCCATTATAGAGTAGTTTTCAAACGAACCTTCTCGTCGGCAATTACAGGTCATCTTTTTATTACGAAAAGAAAAGGACTTCTTACTTTTATTCAGCTTGTGCTAATTGTAGTTTTCCAGAATATTTCAAATTTGGAGACTGAACAGTAAGTAAAAACATTTATTTGAATTTTAATATTAATTGAAATCACTTCTTTTGAATCAGAAACTGGATGATATATTTGATTTTAAGAAGACAGGTACGATTTAAGCAAAAAATTTTAATTTAAGGATTTTCAAAATTTTTTTGGTTGCCTCCAATGTGTGTATACTACGTAAAACGGATTTTGAGTTCAAAATTTCATAAAAACTAGTCATTTATATTTTATAAAGAAAAAAACTTGAAAATTGTGAATTGATTTTAAAATGCTTCCCTTTCTATAAAAATAGACATACGTTTCTGGAATTTGATTTACAAGTACGTAAAACTATGTATAACAAAAGTTTGTATGGGTTTTGAGATAACCTGATTGGTATTTGTACAATATTTCTTTTTATGAATGCTTATTGAAAATTCCTTGAAAAATGCATAAATTCTGATCTCTATTATTTTTTAAAAAATAAGTATTGCTTTGATTGAAAAATGTATGCCAACTTTTGTTGCATGTACTATTAGCAATAGGTGAAAAAAATTCAAAGCATTAGCACAATAGAGAAAGTCCTTCGTATTTTAAATAAAGACAAACAAGTTATTTTATCTCTCTCTGAGATAAGTAAGTTTAAGGCTTTGGTTTGCCATAGGGATGTCAATAACAACAAACGTAAAAGCTACCATAGTTCTGCTTTTTTTTAATTTTAAATTTAGAGCTTTCAAATGTTGTGAGGTTATAGAAAAGTATATAAAGAATAATTTAGGCTAAAAAAAATTAGATTTGATTTTTTTGACCAATTTTTGTCAATAGAATCGTATTGTGTCCCCTGAAACAGGAAAAAATGTTTTGTTTAAATTTGATAAAAGGCTTATTTCGACTAACCCATTAATATTTTTAAGTATCTTTCTACAGAAGGGCTTTTGATATAAAAAAATTATTGAATCTCTTTTGATTTAGAAAAAGAAGAAATGCCTTCTTTAAATTAGATTCTTGAATTACTACCTTGGACATATATATATGTTACCGTTAAAGTGTGAAATATGTTATTTCATAGAATAACTAGGTATTTCATGAAATAACTAAACAAGTCAGTTAAAGAAAATAAAATTATTGAATTCTACATTTTAACTGTGAATTCTATAGAATAACGATTACTTGATCGTTAAATATGAAATATGGTACTGGAAAAATTTTTGAACCGGTTTTGGCTGCTTTAGAAAGGATTGTTCCGGTTAGAAACTAGAGATGGTCGAATAAAACAATTGTACTCTAGCTGTCAGTTCAGTACATGTCAGTGAGAATTAATTTCCATTCAAGAAGTTCCAAACAGTGACACAACGCTTCGATCTGTTGCAACAGCTCAAAGTTGCGGTACTGAACAAGTATTTAAAAAGTGTTCTTGTAAAAAAAAATGTGTAATGCTAAAAAGGGGGCTTGTTTCAAAAATAATAAGCAGTCCAATCCAAAATGTCATCACAGTAATCCTTGCTCTAATAAATAATGAAAAGTAGAATAAAGGTTTTATATATATATATATATAATAAAATTTTAATTAATATTCTCTTACATTTTTGTTTAAAATAGCGTACACAATGTTTTTATGTAGCAACAGTTTTTCTTTCCGGCATGTATTTTTGTTGATAATATTTACATATAATCTATTTTTGAACAATATTCTTTTTACCCCTTTTTGTTTAACTAATGTCAGCAATATGAGCAATAAATAATTTATATTATTTGATTTCCCTTATTATTTATCAATTATTCAACCGCAAAGAAGATAAAATATATTATTCGTCAGATTTTAGCTATTTATGATCAAATAATTTATAAAATATCTTTTGAAATTGTTTATTTTTCACTTTAATGGTCTATTCTTAGTTATTTCATAGAATACCTAGGTTTTTCATAGAATAACCAGGTAAAGTAGGAGATATTTTATCTATTATATATTTTAACTGACTTGTCTACT
The DNA here is from genome assembly GCA_019973975.1 of Trichonephila clavata. Classification (NCBI taxonomy): domain Eukaryota; kingdom Metazoa; phylum Arthropoda; class Arachnida; order Araneae; family Nephilidae; genus Trichonephila; species Trichonephila clavata. The sequence continues at coordinate 26,155 of BMAO01030750.1, forward strand.
TATATAAATATATATAAAGAAAATATATCGAACGAAGAATAACAAAAATAGAAGTATAACTGGACAGTATAGGTCAAAAATAAGATAGCCTCACTAGTACGATAGGACACTCTAACCTTAGGAACTAAGAAAGCTTTTCTTGGCTAGAGGACTTTCACCTATAATTTCCCTACTATACTGGTCTGTAGGAAAGATTAACATTTTCTCAGAATTTAATATTCACGTAAAAAAAAAAAACAGTACAGATTTCATATTGAAAAAAATTACTTTTTTTAATTACTTTTGTATAATCTTTATAAAATCTGAAAATAAACTTAAAATTTAAAAAAAAAGCATTTATTTATTTATTTTATTTAGATACAATGCGAAACAAAATACTGACAGCAGTTTGCGTGTTTTTTATTCATCCGCAAAGAAGATAAGATGTATACATATATATATATACTAGCTATTACCCGCGGCTCCGCTAGCGTTTATGTCTTTAAATAACCGTCAAAGTCGTAATCATTATCATTAGAAAGTAAATAATATAATATGGTAATTTTTGTATTGCTTGACTGGAACCAATAAAATTTAAAAATTCTTAAATTGAGCTTAGTTTAAAAAAACTGAAAACGCGTAATTTACTATAATAATTAACAACAAATATTCAATAACTTACACTATTAATATTTTTAAAAATCGAAAGTATCTACGTTTAATATATAATTTCTCTTTAAAAGAACTCAAAACAGAATATTATTCTAAGATGCAACTGTATACCAAATTACATGTTCTTCTGTCAGTTGCAAATATGTGAAGATTTGGGCATTAAATACACCAATCAGGCTACATATTGTTGGCCATGGGGAAAACATTGCTTTTTTAAATGCACCCCTGCTACCTGAAATGTTAGCTTTGTTAATAGCAACAGTAGAACTGAAAATTGAACTTGTTTGACTTGAAACGGTCTCAGTGGGGATACTTGGAATTCGAGGTATGATAACACTATCCCTTTTCATGATATATGTTCAAATATTGGCGTCAAGTATATTCTGCATCAGTTATGTGGCTATGTTCCTTTACATAGTCGAGGAGCATCGAGATTTTGCATAACTGGTACATGTAGGATAAATTCTGTTACTTGATGTTACAATACTATAAAACCGTACTTTAATTCTCAAATAATTTCATTATCGAAGCCATTTCCGTCAACACGTTTAGGGCTAATCATTCCAAAATCATGTAGCTTCTTCCTAACCATTCTGAAAACCTTTATTGCGTTTCATTGTAGATGTGTTCATTGAAAGGCATATTTGGTTGTTTTTCATCGCAAAATATCTTTCGCCATTTAGTCTTTGTACTTATTCCGAAAAGTTTGAGGATTAGAAAGACCGAAGATGAAATAAGTATTGCGTAAAACTCCCTAAATTTTCCCTATTTTGGCCAGTAACATTGTATGGATGCCTCCATAGTATATCTTCAAAGTAGTACCTCCATGTAAAATATCTGGTTCAGTATAAGTGAAAAATTTTGTGCAAAATATGAATATTGTATAATTAGGTTAAAAAAAATTCAAAGTAATAAATACTTTCAAAACTAATCAAAACTTTTTATGAAACTGTCAATTAATATTACCATAGAATGTTCAATATCACGCGCGCGCAATTCGCAAAAACTTTATTTTGTTTCCCTCTTTAAAAAGTGGGAGAAAATTTGCATTAAAATATCTGGGATTGTCGGAATAGAGAACTTCTTAGCCAACTTGGCGATATTTCTCAAAGTTTGAGTTTGACATTTAACAAACGTAACGTAATAAACGTTAGACGTTTAATAAAAAACCATTTAAAAAATTGCTTTTTATACAGATGTTAAATTACACTATGTTGCAGTTATTTGTTATAAATGTGAGAAATTTTTTATTAAAATCCCATTGTTAACAAATGCATAATTTTGCGCCAACTTGGCGGGGAATAAGCAACGTCAACGTTTTACCAGCATAGTTCCTGTTCCTGTAGGAATATTGAGATAAAATATATCTTATGTTACTCGCTGATAATGTAGCTTTCCATTGGTGAAAGAATTTTTAAAGTCGGACCAGAAGTTCCCGAGATTAGCCGGAACAAACAGACAGACAGACAGACAAAAATTTTAAAAATTGATTTTTTGATATAAGTACCGTAGATACCTTTAAATGCCTTTAGTAAAAAGCTGCTAATTTGAAATTACAAACAGACACTTCAATTTTATTTATATATATATAGATACATTTTTTTGGTTTGTCATGGCTCCATGTTCTTGGTTCTTCCGGTCTGATCTTAGGATGCTTGGGATTTATTAGTCTTCTTTTGAATTATTTACTGCTATATATGTTACCGGCAAAGTATGAAATCCGGCATTCTATAGAATGCCTAGGCATTCTATACAATGCCTAAATCTAGCCGGCAATGTATGAAATGATTCTTATTTCACACATTGCCTAGGCATTCTATAGAATGCCTAATGAGAAACCGGCAAAGTATGAAATACATCTCAGATTCATTTCGAATATTGTCAATTGTCAAGACATAAAACTTTTAACGCGTGTCTCAGGCTCGGAATCTGTTAGTTGTACATTGCTGTTTGTTCGGAAATGTCAAAATACTCAATTTTACTTAAACTTGTTCAACGAAAAATTGATTTTTTCCTCTGCTACCTGAAAATTGAGGAGCAAGTTATAGTATTGGAAAAGGAGCCAATGTGTTTATAGCAGGGGTTGGCAATCTATGTCACATGTGGCACGCGGTACAATTCTCAGTTGCACTTTGTACTACTCAACAAATTTGTAAATTTTTTAATTGTTTCAAATATGCTCTACTGTGTGGTTCGCTGAATCATGTTGGTAGATTGGTTTGACACGAAACAGCTAAAAGGTTGCCGACCCGTGGTCCATAGACATTCCCAAAATTCGAGTTGATGCTCCAAAAAAAAAATGTATTTTCTTAACTGAAATTACTTACTAGAAGTTAATAACTGATATAAAAAATGCTAAAATGACTACTAAGAAGGAAACCAGGAACTATATTTGTTGCTGAATAGCTGTGTGATGTGATATTAGCGGAAAATAAAATTAAACTCATTTAACCTGTTAAAGAAGGCGTCAGTATCATAAAACAGTGGTCCCCAAACCTTCGTGAGGTCCCCAATCCTCAGGCCACTCAAGGAGCATTAAATTATTTCCATTATATTTGCTGGGATGTATTTTTCTCGTGTTTGTATGACTTTCCAAGGAAATTCTTTTATATTTTATGTAAAAATCATTTTATAATTATTTTTTGGTGCAACTGAATTTTACTCTGAATGCATGTTTAAATACAATTAAATTATAAAATCCAAACAATTTAAAATATAAATAATCAACGTCCCACCCTCAGCGGGCCGCCGTAAAATTATCAAACGTTAACCGGTCCGGAAGAGAAAACTGTTGGAAGAACTGCTATACAGTATTATGTCACGGATTCTTTTTTCCTTCAATGGGGCTATAAATATTGATATTTTTACCATTTTTAGACCTAGTACATTCCCCAGGGGCGGATATCCTTTTTTAGTGCGGAACTACGTAGGCGATACCAATTGCCATCGGTAATTTTGACACCCCGCTTAACGATGTGAATTTGTTCAAGGAATTTATTTTTCCAAGAGCAAAATTAAATTCCGGATTCTGGGGATATGATAGAGTTCTGAAAAAACATTCATCCAAATATAAAAATGTTACACGTTATAATATTGAGCTGTACATCCACCTACGTGAAACTTGCCAGAAAAAACATAACATTATTTAAATAAAAGGTATTGTAGTACAAAACTTTGATTTTTTTTTCCGAATGCCAATATATTGGCACTTGTAAGGAATAGGAAATAGGAGAGATTCTATCAACTTGGAACTTCTAAAGGAATCACAATTTAACAATAATTTTTTTAATGGCAGTCTCATTATTTTGTCAGAATAACATTTGTACTTATAGGAATGTAAGTCATTGATATAATATCCTTATCATTACCTTTTTTCATACTTTGCCTAAATAGCTTTAGGCATTCTATAGAATACCTAGGCATTCTATACAATGCCTAGGCAAAGTATGTAATAAATCTCATATTTCATACTTTGCCTAAAAACGTCCGGCATTGTATAGAATGCCTAGGCATTCTATAGAATGCCGGTATTTCATACTTTGCCGGTAACATATATATAAATATATATATATATATAAAAGATATATAATTCAGCCATTATATCTTAGAAAAATATTTTCTTGACTTAAGGTGTCCGACTACCCTAAAATTGGGAATTTTGCCGAAAATGGATAATTTTTTATGATTTTATTTTATAGGTCATCTTATTAGCTTTATAAAAAATACCAAGTTTATTATTTTCCGTTCACTAGAACAAAAACTACAAGGGTTTTAATAGAAGCAGATGTTATCACTTTAAACAAGATGTCATACATTAAAACGTGCTTTACTCAAAATGTTTTTTTTTTTTTTTTTTTTTTTTTTTTTTTTTTGAAAATGATCATAGAGGGACAGCGATTGCTCAAAAAGTTTTGAAAATAATTAAATGAAATTTTTTGTATAATAGTAAAAGTGTTCTAACTATCAGATTTATCAATCAATGTTTTATTACAAAATTTTCCGTCCCTTATGTGAATATAAACATTGTTCTTTCTTAAGCGATTTTATATAATAACTAAGATAAAGTGCTCTAGTTTTTGAAAAAATTAAAATATCTCTTATCCTGAAAGTCATTTCAAAAATGAATAACATAGCAACACGACAGAATTGAAAAAATGAAAACTTGTTCATAAACGCGGTACAGAATGGGCCGCGTTTAAGTTATTTTTTGTAAATTTTTACCCATTTTAGTAATAATTATTTCTCTTTTTCTTCTTAATTTTAGTATTTTTTTCTTGAAATGCACTAAGCAAATCTAAAAACAGCAAAAAATCCCCATGTCTCCATTTTTTTAAAAAAAAGTTGTCTCAAGTCATCGGATACATTAATCTTCACAAATTTATTTGTCAACGGACTGATTAGTAAGAAGCATTCATGAGAATTAGTTTTTATGCATGTGAGGGCACGATGCCATCATTAGGTGACGTTTTTTCATCGGTGATGTGTAAATTAATACAGTTCACTCTCAATAATATGAAGTTGAAGGGACCAATGAAAAATTTCGAATTTTCAAAAGTTCGAATTAGCAAGAGGGTAGAAAAAACTCCCAAAATTAGCGAAAAAAATTTTTTTTCAACACATTTAAATTTGAAACTATGTCATAAAACAATTGTACATATGTAAAAAATTATTTAAAAGTATTTTTAAAAAACACATATTATATACAATAGAAATATTATACAGAAGTTAAAAGTCCTGTATTAAAAGAATACATTCAAACACAATCCTGCGCATCCCTTCTTCAAAATAGTAGACCATCCTTTCTGAACACATGTTTTGCAAGGCCATGTGTTAAACGAAAGATATGGACGACTCACTTCAGATGCCGCCAGAACTGTCCATATGAAGAAAGAAAGCAATAAAAGTGTCTTTTCGTCTGAGGAATCGGAATACACTAAAAAGGGTAGCGGACAGATGGTCATTAGAGGAGCCACGTTACAGGGGAGACATGCAGAAACAATACAATACAAAACCTTTAAGCTCCAACCTGTTTGCTACAGGAATGTACATGATAGTGAGTGTTCGAATTGTCGAGAGTTTTATAAGATAACTTCGAATTATTGCATGTTGTAGTCTGACCAGCCACAGATTTTACTTCGAGTTTCTGAGAATACCAAAATGCATTGTTTTAGTTAGAGTTTTTCTAGGGACTGAGCATATACTTCGAATTATCGAGAGGTTCGTATTATCGAAGGTTTGAATTATCGAAAGTCGACTTTATATATATATATATAAAGTCGTCCATAATTAAGGATAATTCAGAATCACACAGAAATTGAATTCTAAAATAAAATTTCACCTGTAGAATCACACACATTTTGAAGAAGAATATGCAAATTACAGGAAACCACCAGATGGCGCGGATAGTACGTCACAATGACGAGAGTGTAAGAGAGGGGTATATAAGGAATGGTGGAAAAAATTTAAATTGTTCATAAGCGCTTTAAAAGCCTTTCAGGGCAATAACCGCATAGTTATGGCACAAACGAAGCATTTGGATGATTTTTTACGTGGTAGAACTATCGGACGACTGGAATGTGGACGTACACAGCTGGAAGTATCCGAGGAACTTGGAATCGCCCAGAGTGTCATCTCCAGGCTTTGGCAACGATTCCAAGATGATGGTAATGTGAGTAGATGTTACAGCACAGGTCATCCCCGAATTACGACGCAGAATGAGGACCGGTATTTGGCAGTTACAACCAAAAGAAACAGACGGAGCACAGCATCAGACCTGTCTCGTCAGCTCTCTTCAGCTACCGGTACGACAGTTTCAAGGTAGACCGTGAACAGACGCTTAGGGCACATTGGTCTATATGCTCGTAGGCCTGTCAGATGTGTTCCCCTTACCGCAACTCACTGTCGCCTGTGATTAATCTGGAGTACAGAGCATGCATTGTTTGCACCGCAACAGTGGTTTTGTGTGATATTTTCCGACGAGTCCAGGTTTAGTTTGCAGTCTGATTCTCGCCGGACTTTCATATGGAGAGCTCCAGGTACCCGTTACCACCAAGAGAACACCATTAAACGACACCGTTACGGTGGTGCAGTATGGCTCGTTTGGGGAGGAATTATTCTTAGTTCCAGAACTGACCTGCATGTTCAGAGAGTAACGATGACAGGCCACATCTGTCGGGATGTCATTCTGGAACAACATGTACGTATGTTTCGGGGCGCCATGGGTGCTGAATTTCTGTTTATGGATGACAACGCC
>BMAO01030751.1:0-77902 GCA_019973975.1 Trichonephila clavata
ACTATTCCATGCAAGAAATGGCGAAAATATGTACTAATAAGAAAAAATTTCATGTGTTTCAGTAGCATGATGACTGGTAGAAAGTCGTTATCTCAGATGAGTTCCACTATACAATCTGTACTATAACGGTAAATGCATATTTATCAGTCGTTACCAGTGGCGCACACAAAAAGTTTTCAAAAGGGGAACTGGTCAATACAGAGGGGGTGCTTTATCTCAAAGTACATTATTCTACGTCATCCAAGGCGAATTTCTAGTGTTATGGTCTGCAAGGTTTTTATATTGGACATTGCTGCCAACTAGAGATTATGGGGAACATGCACAGAAAATGTTATATAAGCAAAATTGAGGAGTCTGAAGTCTTACTCTTCCAGCAACGCATTTCAGGAATTGTACTATAGCTAGACCTGCTCGGAAAGTACAAGCCTTTGAGGAGGCACTGCTAAGACAAGGTTACTGATGTGAAGGCTGCGTCAGACGTATTAAGATATTTGTTATCTGGAGTCTTGAGAACTCTCGGTAGCTAATTTGGAAACCAGGCAGAGGAAAAGTCTAGGAATCTCTTGGAGGTTCTGTTGGAGTGTCTCTTTTAAGGTGAAATTTCTCACACCTTCAAAAGATACATGTGTTGCAGAGTCATTTCTGTTTGGAGGTAGTTGGAATTACTCTTCGGCCATTGGTTTATGCCACCCTTTGTGTGGTAGACTTTGAAACTGGAAATTGGCGTGGGAACTGCACTCGTCACTTTTCTGTCGGCTGGATAAAGGAAAGTCAAAGGTTGGCTTTCCTAAAAAATAAAGCATCGAAATTGTCCTGTGTGTGTGTCTTGGATACATTCCCTCGAAAAACCATTTACCGCTGGGAAGTCATTAGCTCCCTAACAGGAAATTGGTCCTTAGGTGGAGATCACCACATCTTCTTCAAACCACGACAGGTTGGGTATATTTCATAACTGGTGTCTCTCCTGAATATGACTGCCTTTGAGAACGTCTGAGATTATATTGGTCAATGATTCGCGTGCAAAAACCGTCAGTCAGAGAGTACGACTGAACTTTGGCATCAGATAAAAGCCATTTGGAATGCTAGTCCTCAGTATGATATTTAGAATTCGATGCCTTGTTTTATATAAAAGTTTCCTTCCTTACAAGTGACTTAAAATAATTGCTTTTGGTGTGACCTTTGTTCTATTCCTCCACAAATTTGATCGATTTTTAAACAATTTAACGTTATAATAAAAAAGGACATACTTTTCTGGTAATTTTATTTCATATTTGTTCAAGTTTGGCCATCAGTATTGTAAGATTTATAAACTTTAAAACCCTGTATTTAACGATAAAAAGTAATTATGAACAATTGTATAACAACAATTGTTTTGCTTTCAAAAACTAGAAATAAAACACAAAAATTAATTCAAAGCTTAATTTTTTTAAGAAAGTGCTTGCTAAATATCAAATTAAACGTTAGTAACATCATGTGAATATAAAATCAGTCTAGAATACTATTTACAAATTTTCTGTCTAATTAAAATGAAAAGGATACTGTTTTATTTTCTTGTTATTAATTATAAACCGGGCAGCATTATATAAGAAGCATAAAAAAATAAAGGAAATTTATATTTCAAACGTGAAAAATCATCTTAATTAAGTAAAAACCGTAAAAAAAGAGAATTTTCCAAGATTCTAGAACTTTCTTGAAGCGGCACAATTTATTATGTTTTAACCAACCATTTCTACGCAAATATGTAAAAAAAATTACTTCCCTGAGTTGAGTAGAAAAGTAAACTATGGAAAAGTTTTATTTGCCAGTCTTTCATCAAAGATGTTGGAAACAACAGAAAATGTCGGAAACAAGTAAAAGAAAGAAATTAAACTTGTAATGTGTGACACGAAGCAACTTCCTGCAACCAAAAAATAATGAACAGAATGTATTGAAGAAAGAATAGCTGTGTTGCCTCTAAATATTTGCATCAAGGTTTTAAATTCATACTCCAAAAGAAAATAACTGCTACGAGTACAAAAGTAAAAAGAAAAGATTTCAATAAAGAATTTTGTTAAAGCTTAGTTTTAATACAAAAGAAAGAAAAGATAGCGCAAATTTTGTTTTGTTTTCATGCAGAAAATACTTTTAAGAAAAAGTAGAATTGTTAGAATTTCATGAATTTTTCCACCTCGTGTTTTAAAAGTTATGCAAATGTGTGTGTGCGTTTCTGTTTTTGGTTACATGATACACCACTGAAAACTTTCAATTAAAAGTATTTAAAAGAAATAATTTTATTCAAGTTTCATTCTAATGAGGAATTACACTATTTATGTAAATATGATATCAATGGTTTTTCTCAATAATATAAAAAAATTATGTGTAATGTAATAAATGAGGCAGATTATCATAGGTCACATTTTTATGTAATTTTCACGTATTTTTTGGTAAAAATAAGCAAACAATTAGCAATGTCTTTAATGCATAATTCATATATTTAGTTAGCTCGTGACACATTACCAATTTAGAAATTTTGGTATTACGTAAGCGTGGATCATACATGCATTTAATAGTTAAAGACTTCTTTAAATCATATGAAACAATTATTTTCAAAATGCTATAGATATCAAAATTACAAATATCTGCGATAGATTAATAAAATATGCTTACAAATTGTTTGATAAATATTTGATCAGATAAATATTTAAAATATTACAGTGAAAAATCGGTGTATATAAAAAACATTTCATTATTATAACTTCATAGGTCTTCGAAATATCTTGCTTTTAAAGTGGTGGCATCTGCTTTTACTAAGACGCAATCTTTGTTCTAGTGAATGGAAAATAATAAAATTCGTCTCGATATTTTTAGAAAACAAATAAGATGGCTTATAAAATAAAATCGTAAAACATTTTGTCAATTTTCGGCAAAATTCACAATTTTAGGATAGTTGGATACATTAAACAAATATTTTTGTGCATTCCATCTTAGACAAAACATTATTAAGCACATTTGAATCATGTTTTTATACGTTTAACGTTGTTAGTGATATATAGTTTTGGCAAATGATAAAATTGATATGAATTGAATATTGACGAATAATTTTATAAAACCATATTACTCTAGAATCAAAATAGGAAGTTAAATTTTGTAGCATTTTAAATTCATTAGGTAATACATAACAACGAGTACGTAAGTGTTACATTCAAAAACAAGAAAACACAGTATAATATCATTACTATAGTATAAATTTTGCAAAATTCTTACACATAAAACTTTAAACATGAAAACACTCATTCTTATACTAATTGATGAAAATATTTTAGCGTTAATTTAGATATGAAAGGAAGATTTAGAATCAGAGAATTTAATTTTCTCGTAAGACATATTATCTTTCAATTACAGAAGACAGCATTCAAGAATTAGTACCTTTAAATGTCAGAGTTTCCTGACATCGATTTTAGAAGCACATCCATTTCAAATTGAAGTCTACTTACGGCAAAACGTTCGCACAATTTAAACTGAAGTAGAGATTTGCAGTAATGAGTGAACAAAAATATTTTACAGCTGTCGTGAAAAGATCTCCCACTCACATAATACGGAAATCTGTCTTCGTTGCACATATAATTGTAGAAAACATACATTTATTTGTTTTTTTTTCATTTAATGAATTTACAGAAATATATTATTCCAGACGTGAATTACCAATTAAAATTGGTCTTGATTTCTAAATTATATAGTATTTCATTAATGAATAGCATCGGTATAATTTTCCTTTTCATTTCGAAGAATTTTCTAATTTTAAGTGCTCACTCGTTCAAAACCACTGACATAGAATTACTTTCTTATAGGTAAAAACTATTACTCATTCTCCAGATTGTTGATGTGATTTTGGTCATGTCCTACTTTGTTTGAAAGTCGAAAGAAATAAAACAGAATAATATTGAAATCTATCAAAGTAAATATTTCGTATTTTTCAGGCATCAGCACCTATCCCTAGTCGTAAATAGGGACAATTGTAGGTTGTACAATTTTGAAATACCGGTATTCACAAGTTAAAATACCGTTTTTTCGGTATTTACTAGAAATTTAAAAAAATTCTTTCCACTATATATTCAGGGATTGCCAATATAGTAAAAAAGTATTCATTTTTCTTTTTAAAAGCTTTTATTTAACTTACAATGTATGTATGTATGTATGTATGTATGTATGTATGTATGGAATTTGTTCGGGTGGAATCTTGCAACTCAAATTTTGAAGCTGATATCTTCCTCCCATTGAACTGAAATTTTGTATACACGTTTAGTTTGGATGACAATGCATGTTTTGACCATTTATATTCCGATATTGCAATTAATTAAAAAGATATTAATTAAAAACGTTTAACTAGTTTTGGGCGCCAACTTGGATATATTTGCATTGTTGTAATAATTTTATTGTTACAACAATGACAAAAGTTGGCGTCGAAAATCGGTTTTCAGCCAAACTGGAATTTCATGACGTTGCGCTATTGGCAGTATTAATTAAATTTGTCTAAAAAATAATTACATTTCTACAACGTAAAAATAATCTAATTTCTACAACGTATGTAATTTTTTTACAAATTTCTATCTATTTTCTTGGATTTAAATTCAAAACAAAAAAGTAGAGCTATTTTTCAAGTAGATTGGTACATTGTATACCTTTCTCAACGCTGCCAAGTTAAACTGAGATGGAGTATTGAAGAAATTCTTTAAATAATTTATCTAACTTTAATCTATGAAACTCAGAGAAAAAATAATTACAGAATCGGAAAGATCATTTTTTTATGCATCTTACCCATCAAAAGGAATCTGCTAGGAAAACAACAAGAAAAAAATATTATCTAGAAATGCAATATATTTTCGATTAAAAAAAATAGTTTTATAATAAAATAAAGGAATTTTTTAAAGAAATTTTCTAATTTTAAGCCTACAAGTAATTTAAATACACCTCATTTTATCACCAGTAATCTAAACACACACTACGACATGTGTCCTTAAATTTAATTACAAATAGAATCTGTTAATTGTATTTGAATTTAATTATTGATTTTTTCAAAATCAAGTTTCTAAAGATGATCTGAGCAATTTAAAAAAAAATAGATTCTTACGTAGAAGATATTCAATGTGCAGCAAAAAATTATCATTATTTGATAAAACTTTCTTTTTTGATTACAAAATGCGTTTTGAGTCTTAAGCATTTTATTGATTAATACAAATATTTAAATGCCTTTTGAAGTTTTTTAATAAACAACTAAAATTTTCTTCTAATATGTTAGAGAAATATATCCCTTATCTTCAAAATATTCCAAATAAATAATATATTCTTTAAGTTTTTCAAAAATAGTCAAAATTTTAATTAAACATTTAATAACTTTGTCATTTATGAAGATAATCTCACTAAACCTTTTTTTTTCGTGTGTAGAACAATGTTACCCAAAATCTGCACGAAGATTGAAAAAATTGCTTAAAAATTACGGATTTAAAAAAATTGTGTTTTTAGTCTAATACCATTTTGCGAGAATTAATTCAGCTAAACCAGGGATGGCGAACCAGCGTTCAATGAGTTGAACAGGCTGAGAAACCCCTGTCCAGAGATAACTAAAAAGTAAAAAATAAATTAAATGTAAAAAAACTTTTTTAAGAACAAGCTTTTATTTAAACGCGCTAAAAAGAATAAAATAAACTTTTCCTTTAAAACCTTTTTTACTATCAACTTATAACGTCATTACACAATTTATATGATATAAAAGCTTGTCGCGAGATATACCTGTGTAGATAAACAAGTAAAATAAATAACTTGACCTGATTGATTTTGGTTTTTAAAAATTCAAACTAAGTAAATATGAGTACTTAAATATTGCGACAAGCTTTTATATCATATAAATTGTGTAATGACGTTATAAGTTGATAGTGAAAAAAGTTTTAAAGGAAAAGTTTATTTTATTCTTTTTAGCGCGTTTAAATAAAAGCTTGTTCTTAAAAAAGTTTTTTTACATTTAATTTATTATGTCTTCCTTACGAGCGTATCAGCTCTATTTAAAATAAATCTGGTTGTTAAGGCTCTATGCCGCAGAGATTTTAATTTATTAGCAGCTAATGCAACGATAAATTTCAAGTTGCATTCATGCAATAAATTTCATGTTGCATAAAAAATATAACACATCACTATCTGAAGAATTTATTGTATTAATTATTTCACTATGATTAAATACATTATTTATAAAATAAAATGATATTCATATCAGAAGGTAAAACTATTAAACATCTTTAATCCGCTGCTCAAACCGTTATTACATTACATTTCTACTCGCTAATTTTACAGTTCTGATGCAATTCATTAAATACATCAGCGGATTTTTTAATTGCCAGGTACAACAGGATAAAAGACTACTAATATGTGAAATTAAATATACAGACATAAGTTATTTATCTGACAAATAGAACTGAATACACTACTCCCTACAAAGTTCTCGTTGAAAGAGGAATTACATACCAAAGCTCATCTGCCTTCCTTCATCCATCTACACAAAAATTTGTAATAATACCACAGACTGAATACATTTTTGTAGTGATTTAAATAAACAAAATGTCCCTTTATTATTTTTTTTTTGTGATTCCTTATATACTGTTGTAATTACAAATTAATTTTGTGATATTTACACTCTCTAATGAAACTGGCAAATAAACCAAAGAAACACCAGTATTTTCTTTCTTTTTATAAAATTTCTTCTAAGTATTAAAACCGGTATCCCGTTATTCAGATCTATAAACACCGAATGAACTTTTGGTCCGATATTGCAATCCCAAATCAAAGTCAGTTGCACATTCATTATTTCCTCATGTGGTTGTTACTAAGGTTTCTTTCCCGTGAACGGGAAATCATAAGCTTTTTGTACTTTTTCTATTCCCGGGAATTGGACTTCGTTCCCGGGATTTCCCGGGAATCACACGGGGCTTGAATTATCTATGAGGTAGCTATTTTTGACTTGACCTTACATTTCAATCTCGGACATCGTTAACTGAACTTCTGTGGCAATTTGTGATCGTTCACCCCAAACTTCCGGATGAAGGAATGTTCGTTACCCCAACTGTGGGGTAAGAGTTGTAATATGAGAACTTTGGGGGGGGGTGAGAATTTTTCCACAGCTATCAGTGGGCGTATAGAGCTTGGTTAACAAGAAATATTGGGTGTTTAAAACAATCGCATTTTGTTGCCAAACAGCACTATGTGATCGAAGTTCCAAGATCTAGATTTGTGTGGATAATGTAAGTACTAATACTTAAAACTATTATTTATTCAATCTTTTTTTAAAAATTTTTTTCGGATTGATTCAGCTTTGATTGGTTACTTTTCAAACGCATGCGAGTCAGTAAAAGAACATTAATTTTAGTAATTTTTTTTCAAATGTGAATAACTTGAAATAACTTGTTTTTTTAAACCTTTTAAAATTTTGATGTATTTTCGGGAATCTCGAGAACGACTATTACATTCCCGGGATTTCCCGGACATTCCCGGGAATGGAAAAACCCGGGAAATCAGAAACCCTAGTTGTTACCAAGGTAGCATTGTACTCCAGGTCACGGACTCGTGGCTGACGTATCACGAGTTCGAGTCTAGTGCCACTAAAGACCAGTCGTAAAGAATGGCCGATGCACTTTATATCTATCGAGGCTCAAAGCCCTCTCTTTAGAGGGCTGTGGAAGTTCGGAGGAGGATGCCATGGTTGACCATGGTTTGAAACTACGAGGTTCGTCACCAATAGTCCTTGTGTTGCTTTATTGTGAGATGTTACTGAACACTCACTCTCATGTGCATTTCACCGTAGATTTTTTAAGACTTTGATTATATATTCTTTCGGTTTTATCAAAGTTCATTCATCAGCTTCTGTTCAATCATTCGATTTATGTTAGTTTTTGATAAATTGATTTAGTATAAGTGATTAAATGTTGCGTATTTGAAAATTGACAGCCATTATTAAAATTATTTTCTATAATTATGAGTAGAAAGGCATTTTTGGATTTTGACTATAATGTTTTTATTTGGTGAGTAGTTTAAATTTTTTTCCTATTTTTGATTATGTACACAAACTTTTGCATTCTAGAGGATTTACAACTGAAACCTAACCATTCAGAATGATGCGAAAAAAGTAAAATGATATTTCGCCCTAAAAAGTGCTCTAAATGCAGAGTTATGAAAACGAAAACTGAAAATGATTAGACAGAAAAAAAACATACTCAATTTTTTATGTGTAAACTCCCGTTAATATTATTTTCTTTCTACAACTCAAAAACTCTACAATTTAAAAGAGACTTTTAACTGAAATTTAAGATGACTTTATAATTGTAAAAGTTTTTAATTACTACATCTTTGAGATTGTGCATTTGTAAAGGAAGAAAAAAACCTAGGCATTTTTATGTATGTGAGATTAAGACAAAGTTCTGCAAGTACAAGAAAAAAAGTGAAAGGATAATGGAGCGAGTGATAAAATATGAAAAAAAAATCACTGAAGCATATCATTCGTGGTTACCAGAGACTGAAAACTCTATAAAACAAAATAAATATCATTTGACACCCAGAGTTCGGAATTATTAGAAAAATGGGTAATCAAAATTCCAATAAAGCACTATACATTCAGCAGTAATTTAAAATTCAAGTTAATCTAAAAATGTAATTGTTATCGGTTCTGGAAGCAGGAAAAGCTTACATTGCTGTTATATTACTGCAAAATAAATCCCAAAGATTTTTAACAAACCCCATGATACGATAATAAATGTAGTATATGGATTTAGAAACAAATTTGAATTTCCAAATTTAATATAAAAGCTACGCGTTGTTTTTTAAATTTGAAATATACTGATATTTATGACTTGAGTCCAGTCTTATATTACTAACATTGCATTAAAACTCAATGAGCCTTTGTATGTGTAAATTCTAACATAAATACATATTTCTATTACAACTTCATCTTAAGAATGTTCCACAGTGTCAGTTTAAAGAGGACATCTTGATTTTTAGGAACAAAAATGTATTAATAAATTCAGAAATTTTTGTTATCTCTTTTCATTTTAGAAAATACGTATTTAAATTCTCTTTTTTAAAAATAAAACGTGTTGTGTGTGTGTGAATTTTGCTTTGAATTGTTAGTATTATTATTTGAAAAGTAATTAAATATTGAAATGTATAAGCAGATAAATATACATATATACATTTGTTTATATTATGCTACTTTTTTATAATATTCAATTTGAAGAATAATTACGAAGCAAATAATTGACATTTAGTTGTTTTTAAATGTTCAACAATAAAAAATTATTTCGTATTCAAATCTTATGAATAATTTTCGTTAATTTCTTCTATAATTTAAAAATTTAAAAAAATTAAATTTTTTAGGGCGAATAACTTTTTTTATTACTATTTGATGAATTCTTTTGATCTTGATGATTGTTTAACGCTTTTTGTTTTTTCTATGGTATCATTTTTGAAAGTGAATAAATGCAGCATTCTAATATCCAATTAAATTATGCAGTCATATAAATAATTAAACCAACTATTTTAATATAGTTTTCCTCTACCATTCATAAATACGTTCAACTTTCTAGGTAATTGTACTATTGTATATGATTATATAAAATCAAAATAAAGTCCAATAATTTTCTTTCGCTTAGTTTATTTAATTGGTTTTTATAAGAAACAGATCTGAAAATATGAAAGCTCTGGATTTTTTAATCAAACACGAATAAATTTAAAACTTACAATAAGTATGAAAACAAATTAACTGTATGTAAATATTAATAATTAAGAAATTAAGAAGCAATTTTACTTTATTTACCGAGAATAGATATAACTTAGCCCGTCTTAGGAAACCGTATGGTATGTTAAAGAGTTGGGTTAAAGGGAATACTGTTCAGTAGAAAAGTTCGGAATTTCCTTAAATCAAAGATATTTTTTTATATATTAAGGTATTTAAGTAATATAATGAGTTTAAAAACGTCCAACAAACACTTAATCTTTGCTCTTTAAAAAAACCAAGAAAAATTAATTATGCCAATAAACATCGTACGAACGATTTCTAATTAACATTTATAGCACATCAATAAATAACAAACGCAAAAAAAAAAAAAAAATAGAATTATTCATGTAAACGTTCATTATGAAAATAAAATAATAATAATTACCATTTTTGCAGAAAGTTGAATTTGCTTAATTCACCAAAAAGTGGAATTATTTAGGATTAAATTTTAGTTATTTTGTTAATATCCAAATGCAATTAACTTTTTTGTTAGAAAAAAATATCATAAGTAGTTATCTATGTGTTTGCAAAGATTTTTCCTCTGCTTTGTAAATATTGTGATGTTTCCACCAAATTGCGATATTTAATCATCAAAATTATTTAAATGATTTATATCAATCATGCTTCTTTTTAAAATATTTATTGATTCGTTGAACAATAATTTCACAGAGGCAATGTAAAAGCCCTGCTGATGGATCTCGCTATTTTTAACTATGGTCAAGTGACGAGGACAAAGAAAGGTAACACTCCACTCTCCAAATTTTGTAAAAATTATTTCAAGCAAACAAAGGTATCTAAATTAAGAATTTGCATTTTTTTTCAATATTTAATTATTTTTATCCAAGAAACGTTAATATATCAAACTCATTTTGATCTTATTCCGTCACATCTAATCGTTATTTTAAAAACACTTTACTTCCAACTTCTTAAGTAGCGATTATTAGATTTTATCTTTCAAACTTTCTCATAAAAAAGGGACATTTTGGGTTAGGGTTTAGAGAAAAATGAAAAAATCTCTCTTTTAACTTAACTCAGTGGCGCAACATTCCATGAAGGCCAAGGCTTACTCTGCCCATATGAATATACGTGATCTTGGGCCTGAGGTGCATGAGCAGATGCTCACATCAAATGGTCAATCTGATGCGAAACCCCCCAGTGTTAAATTACGAAGCAAGCTTTGTACTCATTTATCAACCCACTGTAGAGATGAAAGGCAGAGTTGACTTTGTCCAGCCCAGGGTTTGAACCTCGAACCTGTGGTGTGGAAGCACGGTCACTCTTATACCTCACCTGTTATTTAAATAACTTGCCAACAAATCGAAACCTTTTTATTTTTAGTTAGATCTATCATTTTTATAGAACTGATTATTTCGGAGCAAATTTTTAGTTTTTACCAGAATTAATGACTAGAGAATTTGTACAAGTAATTACATAATAGTAAAATATATATAATTATTTCCCTTTTTAAATAAAAACCTAGTTTATCGTCAATAAACTTGAATAACCATTAAAACAGCATTTCTCAAACTGAGGGGCGTGCCCCTCTAAGGGAGCATGGTAAATCTACGAGGGGAACGCACAGTTGTCAGTTTTCCCGATCTGGCGCACGGAAATTATTTAATAACTTTGAAGTCTTCATAATTATATCTAATGATCAAAAATCTTTTTCTCCAGCTGCTTGCATTGACATTCTTTTTGAAAATGCTTGTTCTTGCTTGCTTGCTAAATCAAGAAGATGACGTACTCGTTCCCTCTTTGCCGGGGCTTTGGATTCCCCGAATGATTTTGAGGGTCGACCTGGAGTTGATTTGGATGGTATAAATCTTACTCTCCCCGACAACCACGCATCATTCAACTTGGAGAAGAACTTTTCAATACTACGGCGGCTCATCCATTCCCCCCCACAAACGAGCAGAAATTTTTGACAATTTTTCTAAATTAAAATTACAGCTGGTCCTCAAATTTATCAAACTCCGTTATAGTCCTAACAAAACTCAAAGCAGTATTAGTTTTGCGCTTGTGATCTTGCTGTTTCTACCATACATCAAATAAGGCACGCCGAGTAATACCATCGGCCAACGCTGAAAAAAAATCATAACTACGGAGTTGCAAGAAGTAGCAGCTAAATTTGGTATTAAATTAAAGGTCTATATCTACTCTATGTGACTTAAGTGTTACTGTGATCAATCCATGTCAATCTCAAAAGTTCTAGTCCATTAAACACAAAAAAAACCCAACATACGTTAGTAGGAGTTACATACTGTGGTAAATGTTATGTTTGTTTAATTTGTAATCGAACTTGAACCTAATTTGAAAGTTAAATCAAGAAATTACTTATCCATGGCATGTATTTTCAAAATAACCCGCTAAAATCTGCTAAATCTTTTTCAGACGAAACGATTGAACTTCCGACTGGAAAATGAAGCTCGCAAGTGTTTCTTTTAGAAAGAACAAACCCGATATATACCGATGGTTGTTGAAAATTTCCATTCGCGTACTGACAAAAAATGTTTACCACATAGCTCAAGAGGACCATAAATTGTGGGTTGTTTTTTTATTTCCGCGCAATTTCATTTTTGGGGTTTCCGTGCGCCAGATCGGGAAAACTGACCGTGAGCATACTGAAAAGTCGAAAAAAAAAAAGATTTAAAAAGTTAAAAATTTATTGAAAGGTAGCAAAACAAAATACATTCTGATATAATAGTAAGTAAAATACACATTTTCACTAATTTAATATAAATGCATTAGTACTTTACAGTGCTTGATAACTAATCTCTCAGTAATATGTTAAGAACAACTTTAATAGTTACTAGTGACTCCCATGGACTTGTCATATGCGATATTATACACAAAATTTAATACACATCTTGATAACTTGTACGGTTTATCATTAAAATTATATTGTAGCTTTAACGTCAAAGTAGATTGTTGCTGTACGAAGGGGGCGCGAGGAAAATTATGATTGAAATTGGGTCGCAAATATTGAAAATTTAATAAGCATTGCTTTAAATCCATTCATCAGCACTAGCTATAATCCAGCAGGGTCTTACACACACACAAAAAGCAGAAACTTCATTTTTTACCTTTTTTTCAATGCATCGTGAAGTTACTAAACGTCATATTGTCTGCTTTGTAAGAATGTGTTTCTATATTCAATACATTATTTTAAGTATCAAAAATTCTTGTTTTAATCATATCAATCGAAACTTAAAAAAATTTGAGTTTTCATATCCATTTTGACAGATCGTAATTTAAAGACATTGACCCTTCTAAATTTTATTAAAAATATCTTTAAAATTGATCCAATTTTTAATTACTGAATATAGAAAAAAGTTTAATGACTAGCCTCATAAAAAGAAGCTCAGTAAATTTAAGCTTATTCTTTGCGTTTTGGCAAAATCTAGTCTTAATACTTAAAGGGACAAAACTGTGACACCACATGTTTACTTTTTAATTTAAATAATTTTATTAACCCTATGTCTCTCTTAGAAATGCATACTACTTTTATAAAGAAAAACAGTTTTATCAGACGTAGCAGAGGACATAGAAAAAAAATGGTAAGTGTACAAAATTTTATTCGTTCATAATAGCAATAATTACACAACAGCGTTCACATTTATATATAAAAAAATAATGCTTATAGATAGAAGAGACTTAACAGTGACCTACCCTATTCTGAAATTTCAAGTCTGAATTTTTCAGTAGCTTCAAGAGCTATCCTGAAAGATATGTTTCATAAATGATGAAAAAATTTGGTAAAAGAAAAAAAAATCGGTTATAGATGTCTATTTCTTTTGGCGACCAAAATCGATTGCCAAGCTACTTCACTTAGCGAAAAATGTTCGAAATCCAAAATGAATTCGTTTTTTCACCATAATATCTATATAAAAATTGCTAAATCCAAAGAAAAATCGCCAAATCCGAAGCCCCCCCCACCCTATACTACACTTGAGCAAAAAATCGGTTAAAAATCTTCTATAGGCTGACACTTTGTATCTTATCTTCATGAAAGTGAAGCCATTAGTTACTTTGCATTTTAAAAAACTTAAACCTTGACTTCTTTAACTTGTTCAAGGAAAAAAAAAGCTTGTATTAATAATATATACAATGAATTGTTCTCTTAAGAAACATCTTTTAAGAGAAAAGTGAATAGATTTAGCTTTTGAAATTTTAAAATTGTCTGTTTTTTTGTATGCATAGCATAAAAGTCAAATATCCATTTGAATATTATAGTTAAAGACTATGTTTAACTCTCTGGAATATAAATTTTTAAGAATGTGCCTTTCTTCTTAGGTTTATTAAATGTCTTATATTAAATTCTAACACTTCTCAGATATATCTAGATAATTATATCATTTTCAATAGAATTTTTTTCCAGCCTATAAAAATATTCAGTTTAGTTTGCATTAATAAATGCTAGTAAAAATTATAAATATTTAGGTGTAATTTATTTAAAAAAATTATTATTAAACAATATTAAGATTATAATTATGTACGTATAATTCATCCACACATTTAAAAATTTGTTAATATTAATATTCAATATAAAGCTGTCCCTTATTTTTATTACCTAAATTGGGAAAATGATTTAAAAAATTTTACACGATATATTTTATTTCATTGATAATTAAAAATTTCATGTTAATAGTAAAAGTAGTGCTTTAAATATATTGTACAAAACAGTACCTTTCAACCTGTTTTTTTACAATAGTTTTCAAAATTAACATAACTTTCTTTCCAAGTATGCTGATTATTTTTAGAAATACTGGGGAAATTTTAATGAATTTAAGCATGTAAATAGATTAATAAATGGAAAAGAATATATAAATTTTACAATACGCAAACAGTATTGTGTGTATATAGCTCATCATCGCAGAAAACCCCAGCAGAGAGGTTATAAGATAGAACAAAACATAAGTTAATAGGATATATATAGTCCCTTATCATTTAAATCACATAGCTTCCATAACATAAATATTTACAAAAAATGAGACATTTCATGATAGTCCCTGGCAATCGGTTCTACTCTTCTACCTGCAGTGTTGTTTCCGATCTTGGATGTTATGGGATTAGGAAAGAGAATAGTGACAATACTTTTAACATTGTCTCAAATACGCTGATTATAGAAGGTTTCATAATAGGGTTGGTCAAACGATTCGGCAAATACTTTCACTTTTTAGAAATTTGTTGGCTAAATTAGCCATATGTGAACGAGCATTGTGTTCATCGTACAAAATGAAATTAGGATAAACTGCACTCCCTAAACGATAAACGTAGAGGAAGATCCAAACCCTATATCTCACAGTAATCGCAGAGCCTCCATATTAAAGTAATTAAATCCTGTGTATCCATCCAAAATGAGGCTTGCAGTGATTATCTAACCTCCACTGCCATGTCAGTCTGTTTAGCAAATGTTGGAGGATATGGAATGGGTTCCTGGATCTTCCAGGTAAGTATTATTTGGAAATCAGTGGTTAGGCGCAATTTGGACTCATAACTGAACAGAACATTCTTCAACTAAATCCTGCTCAAAAACGATATTTCTGTATCTTACTAAACGGGCTTTTTAGTAAGAAGTCCGCTGAATGCTTTCAACACAGCTTCTTTCAAACAAGCATTTCTCTTTCAACTTTCAAGAAATAGTAATTCTTAAGACTTGGTCTCCTGTGGCTAAATAAATTTCGGGCACAATTCTAAAGTTATTGCTCTCCGATTCTGCCTCATTTTAAAGTTAAATATAAATCTTTATTTGTAATCATGACTCTAGAGTGATGTAATTAGTCTTTTCCCTCTCATTAAAAGCTGCACAATGATACATAAATATACAGCAATATGTATTTGACATTTCCCAGAGTCAAGTTTTCCAACGATCCTCCCCCCTCATATAGAAATCCAAATATTGGTACTTACTTTTGAATGTGAATATGGCATAGTTGAGTGAGTGAGTATTTGTTAATGTCGCACTATAGAATGACACGAGGGCTATTAGCGACGAACTTCGTAATTTTGAACTACAGTAAAGTGAGGAGGGCAACACCTGAGCTGGTAGCCGTCTCCAAAGTACCACACTCTGCCAATGGTAGGAATTTGAGCCTCCACAGGTTTAACCTGCGTCATCCCCACTATATGGCGGCTCTTCAATGGCGTGAGTGAATGAGTGAGGGAATATTAACGCCTCACTATTCAGATACTCGAGAGCTAGCGACGGACCTTGTAATTCTGATTAATTGACGAGCGGTAGCCCCTTTCCTGACTTCCACACCACATCAGCGGGAGGACGTTTGAGTCCCTACAGATTTAACGTGCATCGTTCCCTTACACGGCGGGTCTTCATCGGTACTAGAGTCTTCAATGGCAACAGGACTCGAATTCATGACACATTGGCTGCGAGTCGTGACCATAGCCACTAATCTACCACGGTGCCACTGAGTGCGGTAAGAAAAATACCACGATAAAATCAAAGCTGAGCAAACGATCAAAAAGCAGAAATTAACACGCATGCTTAAGGTTTACGAACACGTTCGGAGTACTTTTTAAAAAAATAACATTTATAAACATTATATGTGCTTTTTTTAAGAATCAATACCAATAAATAATAACATTTAACTAACAATAATTTAAAAAAATTATCTAAATTTTTCGAAAATCAC
Organism: Trichonephila clavata; assembly: GCA_019973975.1. Lineage (NCBI taxonomy): Eukaryota > Metazoa > Arthropoda > Arachnida > Araneae > Nephilidae > Trichonephila > Trichonephila clavata. The sequence continues at coordinate 16,441 of BMAO01030751.1, forward strand.
AACTATATGTGCAGTTTTAGCAATTTTTTTGAAAAACTCCACAGCAATTAGGGAAAAAAGTAATAAACTTACATCAGTAAAAGTATTACTAAAACTAATCAGATGCATTTACCTAGAAAATGTAATAAAATTTTAATGTTTTAATTAATACTGAAAATTTTAGAGCTGATCGAGTAAACATCATAATAATTTAAAAATTCTTTATGAGACCATATTATTTAAATATAACAGGCCATAACTCAAAAAATATTCATGTAACAAGAAAGTTTTAGCACATTCTTTAAGAAAAAATAATGTAAATATCAGTCTCATAAAGTTTTATAGAAATACATTTATAACATTTTGAACTATCAAACTCGTCATAATAGATTTCGAACAATTTAAATGCCCACTTCTAGTAGATAAAATACCCACTTACGGTTTTTCTAATTTCATAAAATTGGTTGTAACTTTGCTCTTAAGTAGTGTAGAAACAAAACAAAGTATGTTTTGGAAAGCCAAAATATAGTTCTGTTCAATAAATTTGATAACAGAAATATCTGTTTTGACCAAATTTGATCATTTTCAACGTGTTCGGATACCTTAAAATCATTTTTTTTAAATGTAAAACCCACAAACACATATACACTTCCGTATTTAACATCAAGTATTTTCATCTTTGTTAAGAATCATTATACTTTTCACATTCGCTTAATACTTTTCGAGAAAATTCGATTAAATACGCGCACTATATCTTCCTTTTTAACACCTATGCACAGTTTTCTGGTGAAAGAATAAATTATATATACTTATTGTGACAAAAAAGACTCATAAATATGCTCCCTAGATATAGGGAGAATAAAATATTAATTATGTTTTAATATTTTATTCTCCCTATTAATATTAATATTAAATAAAATATTAAAATATTAATTATAATTTTATGTGTTAGAATAAAATATTTTATTCTAACACATAAAATTATTAAATTTTAAACTTTCTCTCTCACTTTAAATAATCTAATGAGATTATCAAGAAAAATTATGAAATATACCTTGTTCATATTTGCCGACTTGCAAAAGTGCTATTTGTACAAATATTAATCACGCTAATTAGAATATCTATCAAAAATGCTTGGATTAATTAATTCCATAATTGAATCTTATCATCATAACGGTAGCATAATTACAACTTGAAAATTATCTTTTCGAACAGGGTGATTCAACCGTGAAATGCGAATGAATACTTAATCGATAATGAACTCGTTTAAGCACTGTGCTGTTATTTTAAATATTAGCCTATAATTAATTGTTATGAGATATTAAATTACAATTTAATTATAATCCTAAGCATGCAGGGCAACAAAAATAAAATATTTCACATGGAAATTAAACGTAATTATCTATATTAAGGAAATCTAAGAGTTTTCGAATAATTGTATTTAATTTATCTTTATACTCAATTAATTTTTCAAGCAAATTTCATATTAAATTGCATAAAAATAAAAATGACTTATTAGAATTAAATCATAGAAATTTAAATGCTCAAATATGTTATTCGATGCTGTAGATAATAACTCGGAAATAACACTGGTTTCCAAAATTTGTGAATTCTCAGTTTCCAAAACCTTACTTTAATTCCAATGGCTTAAAATCGATGCAAATATAAATGTCAGTATGAAAATATTGTTTTTAAAGTCAACTACTATTAATTGTCTAAACATATATGACAATGACGCCAACATTTTTCAGTGTTTCAGAAGGCAAATTTAAATACTGATACGAAATTTCTAAGCTTTCATAAGTTTATTTTTGATAGAATAATTTTTCTAAAATTTAAGGACGACGAATGGAAAATAGTGATCCCTGAGTCACTATTAATAGTATTGAAGCAAAACAATCGATCACAAGTGTTGCTAATTTTTTTACTGATCATTCAGTTATTTCTCAATTATCTTTATAAAACCCAGCCCTTAAATTTGTGCTGGAATACTCCATGTTCCGGAGGTTAGCAAAACAATTTGTGTTATTTTTTCTCTAGGTTATTACATTCAGTGTAGTTTTAATAGTCAGAGAGAAGAATGTAATATTTAAAAATAAAAATATTTTGGCTCTGAAAAGGATAATAATGTGCAACCAGCACTATCATGTGAGCTAGGCTTCAAAGGGTTATAAAAACAATTTCAAACAACTAAAGAACGTGTGAATCATCTTAGAATTACACCCCTCTTTAATGATTGATATCTTAGTGTAATGGCCAAGCAAGTAAGTGTAACTAAATCCATAATTGTTAAGTCCACGTTCGTAGAGCTAGTTGGTGAGGTAATATCAGATTCATTGAAGGCGCCATATGAACTGTGCTCCCATATTTGTGTTCGAATAACTGTTATTCCGGAGGAGTAAAATAAGAGTGATGTTTTATTAAGTAAATCACAGTGTTCCAACTTAGTGTTATCTGCGCTCGGTAGAACCATAATTCGCATAAGAATTAAATGAATAGCATATAAGAGTCTGGGGAAAATAAAGCACACGCAATCAGGCCAAGAACACGCTCAAGTATCGATACATATCAACTTTTTGTACGGACTGAAATTTCTCAGGGATAACTTACTGAAATGCATGAATGTATAAAAGCTGCACAGACCTGGTGGAGTCCTGTATGGATGGTTAGATGACTGGTGTCTTGAATTCCATTTTGAAATTCTAAGCTATTACAGTTGGTCCTGATTCGATTCTTAAGGTTTTTAATATCCGCCCCATCGAACTATTATCGTTGGCAAATTACTGAAACTAAAAGTGTTTCTCGCATGAAGTACAAAGCTTACTCTCTCTTTCAACATTATCTCATTGAAATGCTTTGCTGCAAGATGGTACAAGATACTGAATACTTACTGACTTCATCCATCTTCAGAAATTTGGAAAATGCTGTGGTAAAGGAATGGCCATTAATAGCATCAACAGTGGCTGATTACCTCATTCAGAGCATGAATAATCTTTATTAAATTTGTGTTATGGTCAGGAACAATGTGTATACGATCCGAATATTAAACTTTAATTGCTTGTTATTTGATTATTTGTAAACATCATATAATTTACGAAATGAAGCATCATATAGCTTACGAAAATGAAATAATATTTTCCTCTCAATATAAACTTCTTATTTTTTATAACGCATATATAAAAACATTTTTCTTCTTTATGTGCTATTATTTCTTAACACCTTCCGTACCATGTAACCTTTAGTGGATATATGCCATGTATAGGACCAAATCCCATTATAACCTCATGTGGATACATAGCTTAGTTAAATGTACAACCAGTGGAACCAGCACACTAAATATTATAAAGTAGATTTTTTTATTGGGATTGTATAAAATTACAAATATTTATGGAATTGCTCGAAATGTTTCTTGAAAAATAAAAATAAAAACTTTTCCACATGTGTTAAAAAAGTGTTTTGTAATTTCGTTCCATTTCTTCATCTTAAATAGATAAATCCGTATCAGAGTCACTGTCATCGGTTTCCGGTCAATATTCTGATTCAATATCACTTCGTTGAAATCCAACGACGATTTGCATTGGCAATAAAAATTACAAATAAACAACAAAAATAATTATAAAAGCCTTGGAAAGCGAAACTAAAGACGAATGAACGTGCAAATTAGTCAGCGTCAAAAGTAAAAGTAAAAAGTGCGTTATAACGTCAAGGTGAGTATCCCAAGAAATAATGGGATTTTCATGTGAGCTAGAAAATGCAGTCTGGTACGCAAGGTGTTAAATAAAGCTTTATTCATTTCCACTTTTTCTTAGAGATTTAGGAACCATATTAGGTATTATCATCATCATTTAGCGAAAACTTTGATTCAAAATAAATTAAGAGTTCCGTTGTAGAGAAGACTTTAAAGCACTACGTTAATAAAGAACCAATGAATAATATTGTTACAGAAAAGCATTTAAGGTATCCGAACTCGTTGAAAATGACCAAATTCAGTCAAGACAGATATTTTTGTTTTTTATTTTATTGAATAGAGCTATCTTTTGACTTTACGAAACATACTTTGTTTTGTTTCTACACTACCTAGAGGCCATGTTACAATCAATTTTATAAAGTTAGAAAAACCGGAAGTGGGTTTTTGATCTACCAAAAGTGGGCATTTAAATTGCTCAAAATCTATCATGGGAGTCTGATAACTTAAAAAATTACGAATGTATTTCTACAAAACTTTTTATAAACCAGATATTTATGTTATTTTCTAGAGAATGTACTAAAATATTTCCTATTGTATGAATATTTTTTGAGTTACGACTTGTTATTTAAATAATGGTTTCATAAAAAGTGTAACATTCCTTATAATGTCTACTCAATCAGCTCTAAAATTTTCAAATTTTAATAAAAAATTAAAATGTTAGTACATTTTCTAGATAAATGCATCTAATTTGTTTTAGTAATACCTTTACTAATATATGTTTATTACTTTTTTCTCTAACTGCTTTGAAGTTTTTCAAAAATATTGCTAAAACTTCACTTATAATTGTGATTTTTGTAAAATTCAGGTAATTTATTTTAAATATTGATAGTTAAATAGTAATATTTATTGGTATTGAAACATAAAAAAGCATTTATAATGTTTTAGTATGCTATTTTGTTAAAAAGTGCTCTGATGTGTTCGGGATACCTTAAAAAATGAAATCTTAAATGTTTTTGCCACTCCCATGTCCATTTTTCATATACACAACTTCCGTATGTTACCCTACGAAAGATAACAAGTTATGTGCATAATTTCAAGAGAAATATTCATGGAACTTTTCCCATTTCTATTCGCACGATAGATCATGCTCTGAAAACATCATCAACATAGTAAACACGATATGTCTGAGTAAAAGTCATACTTTGTAGGCTTCATCCATTTTGCTTGAATGCAGACAACAGATTAATATGTCATCCATATCCCTATCTAGACAGGTTTCACTTTATTTTCTGATATATTGAGGCTCTTTAAGGCTACACAGTGTAAATAATCTTGAGGAAAATATTTATTCAGACAAAACCGTTGAAATGTTATGACTTCAGATTGTTCATATAAAGTGTTTGCTGAGATATCATAAGGTTTCATAAATATGTGTTATAAAAAATCAACGTGTCTCTCTTACAAAAGCTGTTTGAAAAATGTTTATAAATTCCAATGTATTACGTGTTCCCAAACGTAATACAACCAAAGTTCGACTGATCATTTTTTAAAAAAAGCATTAAAATTCAATATACCTTATATCGTTTAATAAATTGCAGTAAAACTAATTTAAATTGCTATTTAGCTGATGTTAAAGGATTTAACCCTAAGCATGAAATAAAATTTCAGATAAAAAAAAACTTTATTTCTTGTTAGCTGATATGACTGTGACGCATATATTAATTGACATCTAAACGCACATAATTATTCAATGTTGTTACAATCGAGTCCAGGATTCAAGCATAAATGTCACTAAAATCATATCTTCTATTAGGGCTAAAGTTAAGTTTAAAATGTCACTCTGGTGAAATATTTTGGAGCGAGGTTGTCAGATCAGTTGTCACTCTTGTCACTTGACCGTGGTTTAAGGTTATTTGAGGGATAAATTTACAAACAACAAGTTACGATTCTCACATGATTTATTAAAATGGCAGAAAATATAAGACATAGTTGTAAAAAAACATAGAGGGCTTAAAAACATATACAAATATTCTGCTCAAACAATTATTCATAATCTACCTTGATAGATATCAGAATTAATACTTATTTTACTTTTCTGTATTATTTTAATCGTGAAACGCAGGATTACAGCAATCTAGGTTCTGGAAATTTTTTGAAAGAAGTCTTTTAATTCAATTACGAATTTGATACTCAGTAGGAATATAATAAAACATTTTATTTATGAATTAAATACATATTAAAATTTTTATCTGTTACATACGAATGCAACTTTAATTAACAATGCAACAACAATATGAAACAACTCATTTGACTTTGAATATGTATTATAAAATACATTATATTTTAAGAAATCAACTGTTATGGCTGCATAGTAGCTTTCGAAGTCTTGAAACATCAAAAAAGATGTATAACACAATTGTTTTTCGAGTTTCACATTTTGTTTCTTGAATTGTAGTAAATAAACGAAAACAAAAAGCATTTGGCTGCAGATCTATTAATTTATAACAATTTTAAAAAAAAGAAGTCATTTTACGAAGGCTTTTCTCAGTTTATGGTACATCTTCCCAACACGACCATTATAGCCTAGAAATATTACGCTCTATTAATCCGCAAATGATATAAACTTTTTAAATCATTGTATGATATTTATAGAAAAAAAATATGATTTAATTGAAAAATATTTAAATTTAAATGTGTAACCTTGTCAATAGTAAGCTTATTTAAACCATGCACCAATTTTAAAAATTAGTTTAATTAAATGCAGTGCTTTTGAAAAGATCGAACATGTAACGAAATTGTATAATATTACTTCTCAATTAACACTACTATTTCGAATATAAATTAAGTTTCGAGTTACGTCTTTGTCCTTCAAATGACATTGAAAATTATTTACCTAAATAAGGTTATGGTAGTTTTCAGAACACAAAGATCAAATGAAATCGTCATTAATATTAAGTAATCATTTTCAACTGTCCCATACTAGTTGGAAGATGAAAGGATGATATAATTTGATATATTTTCCGTGTCAAATTATTTATACAAATTATTTTATATATAGAGATACAGAACATCTCTAAACTAGACTAATCGAATAATGAGTATTAATATTATATGAAATATAACTTTATTGTAAAATAAGATAATTGCACATTAAATGGATTTCCTTTATTCCAGGTATATATTCTAATAATATTAATTACAGGCTAGCGTAATTATTGCAATTATTATACAAGCGTAATAATGCAAGTAACTTTTAAAAAGAATGAAGTCATATTTAGCTTGATAAAGTTATACCGTATTTAGCGAGTTAAATTATAGTCAAGAATTTAAATCCTTTGATGTAGTCTTAATATTTGAAGTAAAATTTTCACCCTCATTTTTAAAGTACAAAATAAACCGATAATATTGCATATTTTGCGCTATATATTGTTTAAAATAAATTCTAAATTGTTGCCTTACTTATTCGGTTATGATACTATATATTAATGTATTATTATTTTTACTATATACATATATTTGTCATACATTTTAACATGTATGTTAAAATGAACATATTAGAACACGAACATGTCAGAACATGTTAACATTTAAATATGTTCTGACAAATTGGTTGTAATGTGTTATATTTAATGTAACAAATTTTTGTTACATTTTAGTTCATTAACAAAGAAGTTGATAATTCCTAAGTAAATCATATTTTATGAAATTAAATATGATTTATAAATGTATTATATGAACCATGAATTGAATATTTGCTATCTCATTTGAATCTTTACATGGCATCTAAAGAAGATAATAAATATAAGATATACACACACGTTTATTTTTGTCTTGTGAATTCTGACTTTGTGATAAATACTAAAACAATTATAATCATTTTTAATAACATAAGAAAAATTTGTTTAAAAGAGAAACGTATTTTGTTAAAGCAAACAATAATGTGAACATTTCTTAAAGAAAAATTCTTGTTTTTAACTATTATACAATTATCAAAGTCTAAAGACTCGAAAAGTAAAATTGTGCCTCCAAAGTAAAAAGTATAAACTCATAAATAAAAGTCTTAGAACATATTACTATTTCTAACGAAAAACTCTCAGTTTAGCTTAGTGCTTAATGTAACGTTTCTCAAACTAAGGGGCGCGCACCTCGAGATAATCATACGTGTTGGAATCCTTGTTCCTCTTTTGATGGGGGAAAGAAGTTAAAGAGAATTGAAAAAAAAGGAAATTTTATTGACAATACATATAAAACTCACCAGAATGAACTGATTTCAAGAAGGTAAAAAAAAATTTCTCACGGAGAAAAAAAAAAGGAAAAAGTAATTCTTTCGAAAACGCCTGTGCAATGCCAGGCCATGCAGCTAGTATTAATTTAAAATTTGTTATTCTATGATAATTATTTGTAAATTAAAATTTTCCAAAGCTTAAAATACTCAAGAACATAGAAAAATAAGATGCCTAAGTTTACAACAAATGAAAACAACAACATATTTAAAAAAATAGATTAATTGTTGAATATAACAATTGTACATCTCTAACAAAATATTTTCAAACAATAAGCCTTCTATTATACCAACAAAGAAAGTAACTAAACTGCAATTATTAAAGATAAAAATTCATTCATTGTTTTGCGAATAAGTACTTCGTTGCGAATTTAAAGTTTTTATATTTTGAGCGATCTTTTGAGTGAAAAACTTTTGTTATGACTATGGCAATCCAATTTATTTTAGAGATTGCCATGCACTTACTGCAATGTGCATTATACGTTGCTTTTGGATTTGATATACCATCTTTTTTTGAGATAATTCTTTTTGAATTGGTCTTTGAAATCATCAAACACACCACGGTGAGAAATCAGGTCATACCACGTTCTGAAATCGAAACACCAGTCTCTTTTGATCCACCTTCCATGACCAATGTGAACTCTGGGATTCCTCTTGTACGTTCCGTCATGATTTACCGTATTTGCCAGGCTTTGGAATTGGAAGCCATACTTGCTCCAACAAATGATGTAAATCCAATGATGATTCAAACTAAACCAAGAAAAGGGAAGCAGACCTCACCGACTCCAGTCGTTTATTCTTTCACTTTATATAAAATGTGTGAAGCACTAGGTTTAAAAGTCGAGCTTCACCCAGAAGATGAAAGACCGGCATTTGTTAACAAAAAAAAGAGGCGAGTTCCTGTGGTTCACTCTCCCACAGTCTTTTGCATTTGCAAGGCATTGCAACTCGATGTAAAACTGGCAAATGCCTCTGACACAGAAGTAAAAAAATAATTAAAAAAAATAAATGAAAACTACTACCATCAAAAATTTGTTCATTATCCACCAAAGATCGAGCATACACTTCTGACTTCAGTGGTAAAGAATGGATCAAGAAAAATAGTTTAATCGCAATATTTTTTGGGGAAGGTAGATTTCAACTATCGTCTTCCTTACACAAACTAAAAAGACTGCAAAAGAACGCCTCTTTGACAAAAACGCCGAAAGTTATGACTCATCTTAACAGAGAGTCTTAATATAATTCTAATTTAGCGAAAACTGCTTTAAAAAATTGATCATCTTTGATTTTTATGTGCTTTTATGATGATGGATGGAGAATAGTGTTCTCAAGTTGGAGCCCTATAATGATAACTCTGACGTACATCTAAAAACGAAGCAGGTATTTGTGCACAAAACAGAAACCTTCATATTTTTATCATACAAAACTTTATTTCCAATATTATTCCATTTCAGTACAAGTGCAAGTTAAAGAGAGTTTATTAATTTTTACAAGTAACAAAAGAAAACATCTTGAATATGACATTTATATTATACTGAAGAAAGGACGTTTACATACATATCGCCTTCAGTACCGTCGAGTTTTTTCCATCGAGTGGGTAATTGCTGTATGTTTTGGACAAAACTAGGCCAATAACGTTTTGCAACATTGGAGAAAATATATTAATTAATTACACTGACGGTCATTCAACGCCTTAAGGACAATCATGATTATCGATTTCGGGAAAGAAAAATAAAGCTTTTGTCTTCAACATATAATGTGAGAAGAAAAAGGACGATTAGAAAAATATTGCCTTCATTGAAGATGTGAAACATCGCCTATGTTGTCAACGTTAAGCAAAACTTACAAAGTTATTGTGACTGACCGTATGGCTTACAAAAAGGGACAAAGGAATCAGTATATCTGTATATTCATTTAACTTATACTAAACGAAAAACACGATTGGACATTCATTGCCCTTATTTTTTATTTACATTCTTCCCCTTACATTTACGGAAAGAAGAAAGATCAGATAGTTATTGCCGTTAATGCAAAAAACGTTTTCATCTATAATCTATCTGTTCTTTATATTCATGAAGAAAGGAAGATCTTTAATTTTGCGTTCGTTAGAGGCAAAAAAGCTTTCCCTATGCTTAGTAACGAAGCGTACAGTAACCGAAAGAAAAAAAATTACTTGCAATGCATCTCCCTTAAAAATACTACAGTATCTATAATATGGCTAATCTAATCATCAATATCATCAATTTTGCATTACATAAAATGTATTTCCTTTGATATTTGAGACTATTTCTTCAATTGCAAGAAATGAAAAACATATATAATTAGAGCCTTCAATAAAAGAATACATCTTTATCTATTATATATGTATAACAAACATGAAGTATTTTTAGAAGAATGATTGTAACATCTGATCGAATGAATTAAAAAGTCATTACAGGACATTATTTTATTCGGAAGAAAAGGTTTTAAATTTCGATTTCACCTGTGAGGTTTTTTCGGTATACATTTTCTCTATTTAATGCAAATAAAGTTTGGAGTGTTTTCAAGGTCTTTATTATATCTGGAAATAATTGCATAAATAAAATTTATAACTTTTCTGGAATGTGATTTTTAATGTAAAAATACCATCTCAATTGCATGCAAATAAAAATTTCCTTTTCATGATGTCGAAAAAGTCTCATTATTTTTGTTTACGCTTATTAATAGAAGTTGGATTTTCTAGTATTTTACAAACATAAAATATCATATGGTAAGCTCTAAAATACATATAAAACTACGCTAATGAGGATAATAATGAGTGTTAACCATCATAAAAAAAATCAGGTGTCTGGTAGATATTTCTTCACTATTCATTTGTAACTTTGAAAAATATCTCATATTATTTTGTTGAATTAATAAAAATTGTAAGATATGTTTTACTTCATTTGTGCTTAAACGTACTTTTCTTTGCGTAAAGTCTCAGTGCTATTTTGCAGCATTTATTCGATAGATTAAATCATAGAAAAAATACATATTAAGAATTCATTTTAAAATAAATAAAAATGTAGGGAACGAAGTTAGTTAATAATGGGGCAAGAAAAACACAACTCGAATATAACGAAAACGTAAAATAGTTTTTCAATGTTATGATAATTCATGTGTGGACTATTGTATGTTGTTTCTAGGTAATTTTAAATATGAATGCTTAAAAAGTTTAATGCATATCTATCTTTGTTAATAGTTTTATCTATGGGTTGGATAGAAATAAATCGGAAATTTTGTATACATTGTTTTATTACAAAAAAAGTTTTCATAAAAATAGTTTTTATTAGTTTTCATGAGTCAAAGTGGCCTAATACATCAAAACACGAAAAGGCTTCTCATATGAATACAATGCTTCCATCTCAATGCACTGACGGGTTAATTAGGTGACTCTCTTTGCATTTAATTTTATAATATAACTCCATAAACGTCAGATAGATGAGGGAACCAATACGTTCGAGGAAATTTAGAAATTTATGTTACTGCAACTTTAAAAATTTTATTAACAAACTTTAAGTTCTTTAAAAAATAAAGTTATCCTTGAAATTAAGACAACGATAATCCTTCAGGGTGATTATTATTTAACGGTTATTATAGAATAATATTTCATTGAATTGAAATATTGTGTTTTTGTTGTTGTTTCAAATACCCTTGTGTAGCAGGACAGACTACAACCCAAGTCCATTTGACCTTTCCGCATAAGAATGTCAAAACCAGGTCTTGATCTCCAAACAACTGTCCCAGGGAAATGCCCCAGTAGTCTAGAAGATGAGTAGGAGAAGCAGAGATGGGTAAAGGAAGACTTTAGCCCCTGCACAAAGATCAGATAAATATAATATTGAATAAATGAACCAAAGACTCTGCTTCACATCAATAAGGTTTTTTAAAGGGACAGTTATAAATTTACAACCAGCAATTTGCGATTCTTACATGATTTATTAAAAGAATAAAAAAAATAAGATTGTATTGTAAAAGAACATATAGAGGGCTTTAAAACATATATAAATATTCTAATCAAACATTTACTCATAAAATACATGGCTAATTGTCAGAATTGATAATGATTTTTCTTTTCTATTCTAGTTTAATTTTGTAATACAAGGGTACAAGAGTAAAGCAATCAAAGTTTTAAAAATAAATTTGAAAGCAGTTTTTAAATTCGATTTCAAATTTAATTCTCAACAGGCATATAGTAAAATTATTTATGTAGGAAATACATATTTTTAAAACATTTACCTGCTACATAAGAGAGCAGAACTATCCAGCAAAACTTAAGAAAAAACTCATATGACTTTGAATATGTAATATAAAGTAGATTATATACTGAGATAGATCAATAGTTATGGATTTACAGTTGTTTTGATATTTAAAAAACAATGCATCATACAGAGTTTAAGTGACTTTCAGATTTTGTTTCTTGGATTGACATTAACAGATGTAAACAGGAAAAAATATGCCTGACAAACCTATTAATTCATACTTTTCTACCTTTTTTTGCCAAAACAAGAATTCATTTTGTGTATAATTTTTTCGGTTTGTGGTACATTTTTCCAACAAGACCATTATGATCTATAAATAAGACTCGCATTTAATTTGAAAGTTGTACAAACTTTTTGAAACATTGTATCATATTTTCAAAAAGAAAATGCGATTTACTTAAACATCACAGTAGGAAAAGATATTTAGATTTAAACATGAAACATTACCAATACTAATTATTTTAAATGCAAACTGTTTATTAATTAGTTTTATTAAATCCAGTATTTTTGAAAACGTACAAAGTGGTAACAAAGTTGTATAATATTACTTCTCAATTAACACTATAATTCTTTGAATAGTAATTAAATTACAAGTCATTCTTTGTCCTTCAAATGGCGTTGGATATTAGCTACCTAAATAAAACTATAGTAGTTTTCAGAACACAAAAGATCAAAGAAAATTGTCATTGGTGTTAATTAATAATTTCCAATCGTCCCATTATTAGCTGGATAGTAAAATGATAATTCAATTTGCATATTTTCCAGAATCAATTAATTTAGACACAGTATGTTATGTATAGAGAAAGAGAAAATCTCTAAATTAGACTAATCGTATGATGAGTATTAATATTAAGTGAAATATAACTTTATTGTAAAATGAAATAATTACACACTAAATGGATTTATCTTTATTCCAAGTATATATTCCAACAATATTAATTACACACCAGCATAATTATTGCAGTAATTATACAAGTGTATAATTGCAAATGAGTGCAAGTACTTTTTAGTAAAACTTAAGACAGTTTTATCTTGATAGTTATACCATATTTAGCTAGTTAAGCCAACCAATCATAGTCAAAAACTTAAGATATAAAATATAGCCTATGTATTTGAAACAAAATTTCCAACTGTGTTTTTAAAGTACAAGATAAACCAAAATAGTGCATGCTTTGCCCTACATATTGTTAAATATAATTTATAGATTATTGCTTTACTTATTCACTTAGGATATTATGTATTAATATATTATTTGTTATTCTGATGTACTTACATTTTTCATACATTTTAACATATATTTTCCTACAAATTGGTTAAAACGTGTTAAGTTTAACGTAACAAATTTTTCATTACTTTTTAGTTCAGTAATAAAGAAAATAACAAATTCCTAAATAAATCATAGCATATGAATTTTTAGTTGCGATTTTTATATGAATTAAGGCACAGCGGTAGGTCAGTTTCATTTGGTCCTTAACATCCTCAATAGGATTTTGACCTGTAGAACTGAAAAACCACGGAAATATTTTCACATAACTTACGCATTCCTGTACAACCCGCCTTTTTTGCAGTTGGGCATTATTTTGCTGAAGCAAAGTATCAAGACTCCAGTCAAGGAACTAGAGCCACTTGAAAACACAATATCATCACGTACCTCTGGAAATTATTTTACCCCCAACCACATCAGTAGAGAGGACCTGTCATCAAAGATATGATTCCCCAGCCATGATGACTAATTTTCTAGAGTTGTATCGTTTGATAGTAAGTCGAAATTGAATCGCTGTCCATGGTTTCAAGCTGGCATTTTTTTTTTATTTGATCCCAAAAACGAAATATGACTTGTCACCGAAAACTCCAATTAGCCATTCCTCATCTCCCGAAATGTTTCTATATTAAATGTAGAAATTGTAAGGAATGCCGAGATTTGCTCCTTGCAGGTATGCATATAGGAAAAGGCTTACACACACTCAACCCTCAATCCTTACTAATATTATAAACGCGAAAGTTTGGATGTATGGATGTTTGTTACTCTTTCACGCAAAAACAACTGAATGGATTTTAATGAAACCTTACAATAACATAGCTTATACATCAAAATAACACATATACTATAATTCATAAAGATATTGTGTGAAGTGTCCAAAATATAACGATAAATGTCAAGTAAGAGTAGGAAAAAATTCTGCCATCTGCAAGCTCTATTCTGGCGTGCTCTGTAAAAACCGTTAGAGTTATGCGTATTTTATCACGTATACAAAAAATCTCGAGACAGCATACATCTATCTTTTATGTGTAAGCCATTATCGCCAAAATAATGAACCATAAATACAATAAAAATTGATAATTTATTTCAATGCACGTTTTTTTATGATTTTATTATCAACCGATCACTATGAAAATTGGCAAATATATGTATTCTTTTTTTGAAGAGTTTTTTGTGCAATCCTTTTTGATGTAGTTCCCCATCAGGAGGCGCTATAGCATATTAACTTCTACACCGTTCAATACATCCCCAAGTTGATAACATGGTTGTTAAAAATGATGCTAACTCTGGGCTCTATTGCCAATATTTCATTGTATTTCCATTGAATCGCCATTCTAATACAAGGAACGGCATTGCTTGCGAATATTACAATTTTAACATAAAATAAATGCAACAGAAAGTAACATTAACGTATTACATATCCAGATATAAATTAATTGCTCTATTTTAAGCGTTAATTACACAAAATTGGTAACAATTTGTTACTTTTGCTGAACAGAGATCAGCTTAGGAAGGTGTTTTCAAAAATCGATCCAGAAGAGAGTTACCCAGGGCGTTATAAATGAAAAAAAAATCCTTTTTATCAGCTGTTAGATCAACAGACTTAAAATTTAACAAAAATGTTTTTTTTTTGTTCAGATAAGATATGCAAAAAGCTTTTTTTTTGTTACATTTCTAATTCATGTAAAATTAACTCATTAAAAACTTATTTACCCTTCAATCTGTATTGTTTAATTTTTCAACTAACCCATGCGAAGAACGGATATATGAGCTAGTAGCTCTATAAATAGAGGACTAGTCTCCATTAGGTTTATGTGTGCCTTGAAGACAATTCATATGCCTTCTCTATTTCTGGCTTATGCGGTACTTTCTAAACTGATTCACTATGCGTTGCTTGATTCGCATATCCTATATTGCGTTCCTTATCTGAAGCTATTTTAGGAATGATTCCAGTGGTGAGCTGTACCCCAAATCTACTATATTGGGATTTTTATTCTAATGAAGAGATCTCTAACAAACTCTGTCAAATATTCAAAATGTCATATCTGGAGTCTTTAAGGCATTATTCGTCTCCATGTTCGTTATATATGCTTGTGTCTCTTAAATTTCCTTGTGAGGAATTTTAATTCATAATGATCTTGAGCCCTCCCAAACTTTGCGTGATAATTATTTTTTAACTTACGCGCCTAGAGGAGTTAACCACGACTTCATCACTCAAAAACTAAAAGGTTAGCATTTTTAAATCAGGATGATGTAATCTTACATCACTCACTTATGCAGACCAAACAGAAAAGCCTTTACCTGGAATCATATGATTTTAATAGCTTTCTTTTGGCCATGGCTATTAATAGATGAGATTTCTTGGGTGAGAAAATAATGCTTTTGTTACTGTCTCGCGTGATTGTCTATTTGTGTTTGCGCTGTACTTTTTATGCTACCGCTTTGCCTGTGTGTTCGTCAAAAAATGTAGATTTAATCATCCTTCAACGAATGCAATTACCACTAAAAAAGATCATCTCAATACTAAAATGCTTTACGTCGAATATCTCTTGCGCGCTTATTATTTCAAACATGTATAGAAGTCTAATGTAATAGAGATATAGAGAGTAAAAAAGGGGCACTATCTATATGTAAAATATTGTAAGAAAAAAAAGAACTTGCTTATATTATATTTTTATTATTTATTTCTAAGCAAAAATAATCTTAAAAATTAATTACTGTATTAAAATTGTACTTTTTCAACGATAAAGAATATTTTTACAATAGTACAATGAATAAATTATTCTTAGCAATCATGACGATTTCAAAGATGTTGCAAAAAACGCATAAATAAATGTATTCATGCTTTTTTTTACGCATTTCCAAATTTAAAATAAATTAATGTGTGCTATATAAATCTTAAGCATGCTTAAAAGCTTTAAAATTAGTTATAGTACAAACCAGCTTATAAGTATTTTTTCGCAAAACATATTGCAGTTAATTTTTATGTTAGAGTTAATGCATGTAACAATTATCTAAATAACATTGATCAGCGTGTTTATTCAAAATAATTAACAGAAAAAAAACTAAATAAAATTTTTTGAACAAACATTTTGATAAAAATTTAAATGCTTCCTTAGTTCAATAATTCAATTTATTCCAATAAAGAGTATTTTGAGGACAATTGTATTAAGAAAATGAAGTAAATATCTTATTAAATAGTAAAATTACTATTTGAGCAAAATTATTTTGCTTTCCTAAAAAAATCTGGTGTCTTTTTGAATAAACAATGAATTTTCACAAATATACAAAACTCAATTAAATTTCTTTTTACAGGGAGTTGCATTTTATTTTTCTATAATAAATACACCTTCTCACTTCTAAAGCAAAATATTATTGTGTAATTTTAAATTACATATTTCCCCTTAGATAAATACTTTGTTACAATGTATAGAATATGAAGGAACCAAGAATGTTTTTACGTATTTCTTAAGGCGATACAAATTATATTTTATAAAAGTTTTCACTTTTTTCATCAAAAAAATAACTACAGTAAAAATATTTTATCTTATTTTAAGTCAGTTTACATAAGTCTAGTTTTTGTTATTTTTACTGAAATAAAATTTCAATAACAAAAATCAAATACACCCTCTTTTAAATCTAAGTTCAATCCTAAAATATATACATAAGTATGTATGTGTGTTTGTCTTATATTTATATGTTTTAAGCTGTGGTTCTTAATCTTTCAATCACCACAGCCTACCTTAATGTTGGCCTGACATCGTGCACCGCCTAGATTTTGAACATCCCTTCCTTACTCCGAACATACAACGAAATGTTAAACAGAACAGGTTACAGGTTCCTTAATAACCCTAAGACAAACTCTGTTACTTATGCAGATTCTTAGCACTTTCCCCCCTCTAATCTATTCACATGTGTTTAAACAATATTTTTTGAAAATATTACTTTCAAACAATAAACAAATGAACTAATATTTTTGATCGAAAAACATGTTCTAGTAGAAAGGAGCAACTTAGTGATGTAGTTTAGGATGACATAACTTTCAAATTTTTTTGCGAGGCTATTTAGAGTCTGTAAAAGAGAAAAATTTTAACATTAAACCAGAGACCTTCACGGATCACCTTGAAAGGTGCTGCGGACATCTGGGAGTCCATGGACTACTGTTTAAGGACCGCTGCTTTAAAGTATTCTTAGCAACTTTTACTTAGGTGCGATTTTGTTTCGATTTTTTGTCATAATTCTAATTGAATCTTCTAATTGATTAGGTCTATCTTTTCAAAAGATTCTGTACTTCTTTATAATTTTGGTAATAATGATTTAAGTTTTTACGTTTTCAGGAAATATTTAAACGAAGTACTTGGAATTGACAGTTAAAAAGAAGCAGCGTAATATGCTCGTAAATTCAACTTAATTATCTCTCGCACACATAATATGATTTACATGCCATCACTAAAGACCACAAATGTCTACTCATACAGTTAAAATACGTTTTGTTTTTAACTCATATAATCTTGTTCTGCAGTAATAAATTTAAAAGTAGAAAGTGCCTTTTCAGTTATTGAAAATTACAAAATGAATAATAAAGAAACAAAATCATTTCTTAGAAAAATAATCATCGACTTTTTTATATTAAATTAGAAAACCATACTAATGAATTAAAATAAAACATTTGCCAAAAAAAAAGAAAAATATTTTAGCATTTTCTTAAAAAAATTACTGCAAAATACACAGTACTCTAAGAAAGAGAACAATAAAAAGTTATCTGAATGCAACAAAATTTTAACCTTCGATGAAATTAGTAGATGAAATTCTGCTTCATCAAAAATAAGATCCGAATGGTGTGTGTATTAAGAAAAATGTATGTTCTCGAACATAATTTTATCTAAATTTGATTCCTTTCATTTCTAGATTAATCTCGTATAAATAATAATTTAATTTTAGCTAGCTATTATTACACTTAAGAAAATGTATTTTGTCAGTTGCGTAAATCTGATACAAAAAGGGTGCATTAAAAGGTCCCTTTAGGTCGATCAATAATGCCATAGCTCAATGCAAAATTTCATGTAGATGCATGTCCTAATTAATGAAATTAAGTAAAAAGAAAGAAAAACTGCTTTAACAAAACAATGACTCCTTTGAAGATATAAAAAACGAAAATGTTTGTTGACGGACTACAGACTATTAGTTCTAGTCTTCCTTCAGATTAACAAAGTTGGTCGAATAACATTTACATTACTCATTACTGTTCTAGTTAGGAAGACAAAGAGAAAGCTTTTGTTACATTCACGATCACAGTATAAAACCAAAAAAAGAATTTTCATCCTAAGGTGCTACAATATATTTATACTAAAAGGTTTCTGTTTTAGTGCGAGAGTATATTGAATGACAGTATCATTTTGCACTGAATATCATATCAATGTTTCACAATTTAACAGACAATAGCTTTTATGCTTATCATACATTCTTTTTTCAAAATGTTTCAGTGTTCGATGTATACCATTAATAGAATAATAGTAATGTAACTGTCTATTAAAAATGTAACGGAAAGAATATGGAAGTTATATGATAAAACTCGTGTTTCCTTCTTTTAAATATTGCATTATATATATATATATATATATATATATATATATATATACATTAAATTTCCCATACCTTATACCTCTTCAAAGAACTATATTTCTGCTTATGCTAAATTTTTTCCAAATAATATTGTTAATAGAGTTTTTAAAAAAAAGTATTTTTAGATAGATTGAGATGATTTATTTGTTTTGGGTTAACATTGCGAAAGCAATCCTAATATAAATTTTTATCATAATTACCAAAACCTGATTAAAGCAATCCATAACCCATTCACTATAGACTCTTGAAATAACTTTGAGTATCATAAACGATAAATTTACGGTAATAGTTTGATGCAAGAGAAGCGTTTGTTTTAATATTATTAAATAAAATTTTTGGAATTGTAATATCCATACTTCTTTTATACTTAATTATTTACAACGTAAAGTTTATAATAAAAAGATTGTCATAAATCATAATCATAATAATTTATTAGATTAAGATAATCCAATTAATTTTCCTTTGGCACATATATTATAATAAGCACAATATATATTATGTATTAATTTCTTTTAATCTCTTTTTTTATTTTTCTCAATTTTCTACATTTTTTGTCGTATTTTCACAAAAGAGAGCAAAATTGATTATTTTGTTTGTTAATTTTTAAATTCGATTCGCCTTTATTTTTCAAGTATACCACAGCTTCTCAAACTGAGGGGCGTGAAAACCCTGCGGGGGGCACGAACATATCGAAAAGTTAAAAATAAATGATTAAAAAAATTACAAATTTACTGAAAGAAGCAAAACAAAATACACATTCGAACATAATAAAAAATAAAATGCACATTTACATTGATTTTATTTTCTTATAAATGTATCAGTACCGTACAATGTATTTAATAATTAAACTTACAATACTAAATTAAGAACAAATTAAAAAATTACTTGTGATTCACATAGGTTTGTCAAATACAGCATTTCATACTTATATTTATAAATTTTATGATTTCTGATTAAAATCGTATTGTAGCTTTAACGTAAAAAAAGGATTATTATTGCACTCAATACATTTTTATTAGGAGAAGGGGCGGGCCATGAAAATTAGTATTGAAAATTGGGTCTCAAGCATTGAAAGTTTGAGAAGCACTGAAATATACAAATATTTTCTTTAAAATGACATTTTTTAGAAACATTTATATGGTTTTCATGTTTTTTAGCTATATTTAAAAAAAAATATTTTTTGGGTTATTAATTTTTGGCTGGTTTCTTGCTGCTTTATTTTGCTCTTTTATTATTTTTTCAATGAAATTTTTAATTATTTTTTTCTTAGATGTAGATCAGTTTAATTTTTGTATTTTTATAAACTAATTAAATTCATCATACACTATTTTGTCTTCTTTTCAGTCCAATAAAATAAGTTAGTTTAAGGGAAGGATTGTTCTTTATAAAATTTTATTTAACTCTATTATTTTAGTTCCAAGACTTAAAGTTTACTTATACATTGTTGGGCATTTAACGTTGATCTATATCCTCTTGTTTTACTATTTATTGCTTAGCTTTAAGTTAGATTTATGACATTTGAGTACGTGATTTATATTTTTTTTTGTGGTTGCGCGTGTGTGTGTAGTTTTTTTAGCATATCTTTTGTTTCTGTCATTAAATTTATAATAGGGCAAATGCAGCGATAAAAAAGAGTTGACTAGTACGAATTTGATAAACACGATATCTTCATCATATGTCAACATATTTGACACCGGTTTACAGATTATCTCCTTCGCTCTTGTAAAATTTGATGAATTTAATTTGTGTATATATAGATAGAAAAGTTTGCTTTTAATATTTTTCTTGTTAATATTATCATACATAACATCAACAAGGATTAAACATTCAAAGGATAGAATAATAAATAAATTAACATAAAGGAAGGCCACCCACAATAATACTAATTAAAATAATAGTATAGCATATCGTAATCTATTCCATAGATATTGTTTGATTATTTCTAAGATCACAATTCAAAACTAAATCAGGGCTAATGGTGACTGATTTCATACTTTTGAGCTGTAGTCATAAAACGAGGATAACATCTGAGCTGCCACCCATTCTTTAAACTTCCACTCACTTCAATATGCCAACTACACTCATGTCCATAAATTAAGGATAATTCAGAATCACACAGAAATTGAACTCTAAAATAAAAATTTCACCTGTAGAATTATCACACTCATCTTGAAAAAGAATATGCAAATTACAGGAAATCACCAGATGGCGCGGATAGTACGTCACAATGACGAGAGTGTAAGAGAGGGGTATATAAGGAATGGTGGCAAAGAAGTAAAATTGTTCACAAGCGCTTTAAAAGCCTTTCAGTGCAATAACCGCATAGATATGGCACAAAGAAAGCATTTGGATGATTTTTTACGTGGTAGAATTATCCGACGACTGTAATGTGGACGTACCCAGCTGGAAGTATCCGAGGAACTTGGCATCGCCCAGAGTGTCATCTCCAGGCTTTGGCAACGAATCCAAGATGATGGTAATATGAGTAGATGTTACTGCACAAGTCGCCCCCGAGTTACAACGCCGAATGAGGACCGGTATTTGGAGTTACTGCTAAAAGAAACAGACGGAGCACAGCATCAGACCTATCTCGTCAGCTCTCTTCAGCTACCGGTACGATTGTTTCAAGGCAGACCGTCTACAGTCGCTTAGGGCACATTGGTCTATATGCTCGTAGGCCTGTCAGATGTGTTCGCTTTACCGCAAATCACTGCCGACTGCGATTAACCTGGAGTAGTGAGCTTGCATTGTGGACACCGCAACAGTGGTTTTGTATGATGTTTTCCGACGAGTCCAGGTTTAGTTTGCAGTCTGATTCTCACCGGACTTTCATATGGAGAGCGCCAGGTACCCGTTACCACCTAGAGAACACCATTGAACGACACCGTTACGGTGGTGCAGGATGGCTCGTTTGGGGAGGAATTATTCTTGGTTCCAGAATTGACCTGCATGTTCAGAGTGTAACGATGACAGGCCCCATCTATCGGGATGTCATTCTGGAACAACATGTACGTTTGTTTCGGGGTGCCATGGGTGCTGAATTTCTGCTTATGGATGACAACGCCCTTCCTCACCATGCAAACATTGTAGACGAATGCCTTCAATCGGAAGATATCACCCGTATGGATTGGCCAGCATACTCACCGGACTTGAATCGAATAGAGCATGTGTGGGATATGCTTGGCCGACGAATTGCATGGCCGTCAAGCCCCTCCCACCTGTCTACCGGAACTTCGGAGGGCATTGCTTGATGAGTGGTGTAATATTCCCCAAGATCGTATTGATAATTGGATACTCAGCATTCGTAGGCGTTGTAAGGCCTGTATTGCATCGTCCGGGAGACATACTCCGTATTAACCATCATACTAACCATGTTATACTGTTTTTTGTAAATAGGTTCTTTTTTGAAATTTTCTCCAGGGAGTAAAAATCGCAATTTTTATTAATTATGTCAAACATATAGCATCTTTTTTGCTCTTTACCCTTTGTTTCATAAATAGACTTTACAAATAAGTCAAATTTGTTTTGCTTCTGTCTCTTTCTTTGCCTGAACTTGATTATCCTTAATTTATGGACATGAGTGTAATTTAACGTGTATCAGCCATTCCTTACGATGGAACTTCAATGATATTTGGTTTGGAATCCATGATTCCACAGAAAAACACCAACTATCGCGGTCAAAACGATATTAAAACTCTTAACTGCAGATTTAAAAAAAAGCAACTCACTCCCCACTGCAACAATTTTTCACATAGACACGCACGCCTATGCGGTGTATTGAAGGGGAAAGAAAAAGGCACAAATAAGCAAATGTTTCTCTGAAATAAGTAAATCCTTCACAAACTTTTTTTTGTCAAGGTCATTTTATTGCATTCCAAAGACTTCTAAATAGTTTTACTGATAGCATAGCAAAAGAAAAAAAACCATATTTTAGTAGGACGGATATATTCGTCCGGGGCACTCAGTGTATCCGTTGAGCAAGATATATATATACGTCAGTGGCACTTAAGGGGTTAAGCAATAAATTATACTTTTAAGGTAACATACATACATGATTTTTGTTGTTGTTTACAACTCCCACTCGGTAAAAAATTGCTAAGAATTATTAAGTATTTCGTTTTAAAAGTTCTCTTAAACTTCGAAAATCTTGGAAATATTTAAATTAATTGTTTAATTGAATATCACTAAGTAATATCACTTGAAGTGATATTAGAAGTGAGCGTTAAAGAAATTCTTCGTAGGCATCAATCAATATGAAATAACTTAAATTCATTTGTATTGATTGCTATTATTTTTAAGCATTTTACAGTATTCTCCTTTTTAAAGCAATGAGATCTTCTGGACCTTTTATCTTAAATTATTTTGATTTTTTCTTGTAAAATGATTATTTACGGTATTTTTAATTAATATTTCATTATATTTGTACTCTTCTATCTATTTTTTTATCTCTTGAAATTATTATCATTCAATATAATATTGCTCAACGAATTCCTAAAATTCCATGCTGTAATTTTGTTCCATGAATAATTGAAAATATTTTTATTTCTTTTCTTATGGTAGACTACGTTCGAGACGTATAAATTTTTATTTATACATAAAAGCGTATAAATGAATAATGTTTTTTGATATTTAGTATACATTAACTAGAATATACATATAAAGTTGTTTTCAGAATATTATTACAAGAAAAAAATTATTTAAATTAAATTTTTTGACAAAAAATGAAGAAAGAATTACCTATTTTCAAAACATTCTCCTTTTACGGAAAATGCTTCTAGACTAATAACATTTTGCCTGTACATAGCTAAGACTTTTCTACAGAGGATGTGTGTGTGAACTGGGATTTTTGAAACATAATATTTCGAAGTGGATTTATTCATATTTTAAAACATCAGAATATCGAAATTTTAACATAAAAACATCGGTTATTACTTCAATTGATCGTAGCTCTGAAAATAACGTGAATTTTTTAAAACTCCTAGTTTAGGCCCTGTAAAGAAGTCTTATACATATAAAAGCAGGATATTATTATTATCGAAGAATTTTCCATAAAAGGATAATGTTTTGAAAATATGTTATTCTTTCTTAATTTTTTGCCAAAAAATTGCTTTTAAGTAATTTTTTTATTGTAGTAATATTCTTAAGACATTTTATATGTTTATTCTAATTCAGGTAATACTAAATATTAAAAAGTGTATTCATTTATACACATTTTCGGAATCATGGTTCCAAAAGTAGTCGGATACCTTAGTACAAATTTATATGCTACACATCACGTGAGGAAACCAAAACTTATTTATATGCATCAGTATCAATTTTTTAAAAAATTGCATTCGTTATATATCAGTATCTAGTCTTTTATCCTTTATTTATAAAATCCTGAATCTAATAGCTCATTTTATAAACAACATTTCTTTAATCGTTTTTTTTTGTTTTCTGTTTGCTTAAATGTTCCAATGGTCAGTAAATTTAAATTGAAAGTTGTTACTATCAAATTAAATTATTTACTTTTTGCATGGATTTTTCCTGTTTTCTTTTGAAGTAGATTTTTTGATATTTACGGTGATTATATGCATTGTAGAGCTGAAATGTTATAAACACTACTACATATTTTATTGAACTCGGTTGGATGACATGAAGGGCACCTGATTAAGAGAAAGTGGTATTTAACTGCTGGAGAAGATAAGCTATCTTTCTTGCACTTACTTTTACGAGTGATTCAAAAGGCTTTTGATTTTAGCAAATTTGATAGAGGGAAAATTTTAATGCTCCAAAGACTCGGAACTAGTATCTCCCAAACAGCACGCTTAGTTGGCTTTTCGATTTCTGTCATTTTTAGTATTTATGTAGAGTAAATAAATGACGGGGAAACCAGCAGTAGACGTTAAGCTGTTGTACGTCCACGCATCATCAAAGACAAAGGAAGTTGGAGATTATCCTGCTTAGGTAAGGCACACTTGGTGCCAGGCGGTGATTCAGCCGACAACCCAATACAATTTAGGTCAAAGAAAAAGTATTTCGGAACACATAGCTCAGCGGACACTGTTGTATATGGGACTGCACATAAAACTTTCCACTAGTGTGCCTCTGTTGACCAAGCGTTATTGCGAACTGCACCCACATTGAGACCAGAAATATTGAGATTGCACCAAGGATAAATGAAATAGAGTTGCCTGATCAGATGAATCCTGATTTATCATTCATCTCTTTGATTGTCGTCTCAGAGTGTCGCGTCTTCCAAGTGAACAGTGTAAGAAGGTTATATACAAGATGGTGGAGGTTGTATTATACTTTGAGAGATGTTTGGAGGCTCTGGGACCTTTAGTTGTAGTAGAACAGCAGGAAAGTTACAAATGGATCTGAACATAATTGAAGATCAGTTGCACCCTTACATAGAGTTTGTCTTCCCAACTGGAAAGGGAATCATCAAGCATAAGAATGTCCTATGTCCAAAGCCTCAAATTACGTTGCAGTGGTTCAAGGACCATAATGATGAATTCCAATTAATGTCCTGGCCATTTTAGTCACCAGATCTTAATCTGATAGAGCAAATTTGGATTTTAATAGAAAGACAGCTCAGAGATCAAGCACTTCCATGTCGGAATATCTCGATTTTTCAAAAACAATGTTTGGATATTTGGTAGAACCTGTCCTCAGTGATCTACCAAGAACCAATCATCTACCAAGGCAAGTGCAACGCGTTATTGAGTAGGTGTTCATAATGTTTTTTCTCAGTGTATATAAGTGAATACGCTCAAATTCAATGACGTAATATGTACTCGCTCAAAAATATAAAATTTAATTCATAAAAATAAAACAATTGTAGCATATTTGAGAGCTATACAATTTAATAAAAAATTATCTGTGATAAAACGATTCATAATTTTCTTAATTTAAAGCAAAGAAAGAGGAGAATATAAACAGAAAATTTGGATTTATAATTTTAATATCAACATGCAATAAAGTTTATTTAAAAAAAGCAGCACTAAATAAATTAAACTTTTGCTAACCTGATAAATTAGGAATAATAAAAAAAAATTAAACCAACTATGATTTGATTTTCTTCTTATTACATTTCATCTGTTTTATAACAATCGATAAATCCAAAAGATAAATGACAAACAAAATCAATCAGTTACCGAAATAATCTTAAATTAATTTCAGAAACATGGATAGTTCATTTATAAAAGGAACTCATTCTTTCTAGAATTGAATAAAATCCCTTTATCCTACGCATCATTAATATCATAAAAGTATTTTCACCGTAAATTGAATAAAAAGTTATTGAAAAGGAATGGTTCCTCTTCGTTTGAATCACATTAAAATATTTTAATGAATTTAAGAAATCAAATGATCTACGTTTTATTCTAAGGCTGTCTTTGGAGCGGAATTACTTTTAAAAAAATTATTTCTCATTAGTTTTTTTGAATATTACTTTTACGTTCTTTACGACTAGCATGTGTTTATTGAAAAACTTTTGTATTTATTCTAGAGACATTACATTTGGAATAAAAACCGTCTTCAAACATAATGCACTTAGGATTCCTTTACGCGAATGAATTCCTTTAAGAATATGTAAAGTTTTCTACCACCATATTACAAACAATAAACAAGTGAAATTTTGAATATTCTTTTAAACATAGCAAAATTAAGTGTATAAAGTAGTAATGATTATATTCATAAGCATTCCTCATTGCGATAGCGTCAGTGACTATTTATTAACGTCACTCTATAAAGCAACATGAGAGCTATTGGTAATTTTGAATCATTGTCAAGTGACAAGGATGACACATGAGTTGGTACACCTCTCCAAACTTCCACGTTACGCCAATGGAAAAATTTTAAGCTTCGTCTGATTTATCGTGTATTCACTTACCCTTATGTATCTGTTGTGAAAATAGCCGTACTTTGAACGGCGCTGGGGTGGAGTGACGTCACGCCCCACCCCTATGATGTAAACCACTCCGAACTTGTGCAGGCAGAGGGTGAGGTCATTGCTCGACTGTCTCGCAGTGTACATAAAGTCTTTTATATGATTTCTCTGGAACTATTTTAAGAATATCAACAGCACCCAGCATCGGGTAGATGCAGTCCACAAACAATTGAATTTGAACTTGATAAATATGTTAACTTCGCAATAACATAATTTTGGTACCCTCGGCGGGACGGGTGCTTTGGAGAAGAATTGAACTTTTGAGTTTTTAAAAATTTACCTTATTTAGAAAAATAATTGAAAGCGAAGAGGAAAGGTCTTAGGCAAACCTTCACCTTTAGCATAAGAAAAATTGAAAATGAACTGAACAAAGAAGATGCGGATCGAAAGGAACTCTCCGTATTAAGAACTCAAATAGCTGATAAGTTCCAGAGACTAGACAACTGCCAATTACTTCTATCAGAGGAGTTACTGAAAGAGGAAAACGGCGAACAACTATTTTCTGAAGATTTCGAGGAAGCAGAAACTTATAGAGACAGGTATCTGGAAAACTGTTTTAGAATTGAAAATAGATTAGAAGAAAATGCTCGGCCAAGTGAAGCAGAAAAAAGAAAATTCAAACTACCAAAGATAGATTTGAAGAAATTTAATGGAGAACCAAAAGAATTCCTTGCCTTTTGGAGCCAGTTCAAGAAAATACATGAGAACAGTTCAATGGCGGAGGTTGATAAGATGCAGTATTTACTACA
Organism: Trichonephila clavata; assembly: GCA_019973975.1. Lineage (NCBI taxonomy): Eukaryota > Metazoa > Arthropoda > Arachnida > Araneae > Nephilidae > Trichonephila > Trichonephila clavata. The sequence continues at coordinate 44,235 of BMAO01030751.1, forward strand.
ATCTGTTGAACCTCACTCTAAAGCTGAAAGATTAGTCCTTAGTTTTCCGGCTACTGCCACCAACTACTTGAAAGCAATTGAGCAGTTTAAAAGAGCGGTTTGGACACGACGATTTGCTGGTTCAAATTTATGTGAGAGACCTACTAGGACTAGTAATAAAAAACGCAGTAAAAAGGCGGTGCAAGACAGACCTGACATATATATATATACGATGAATTAGAAGGAAAGTTACGTGCTTTAGAGAGCTTAGGAAGAACTCAAGAGAAGTATGGAGATTTTCTTATACCTTTAGTCGAGAGCTGCCTTCCCGAAGAAATATTACTAGCCTGGGAAAGAAGCCGGAACCATGAATCGAAACAGAACACTCGCTCATTAGAGTATTTGATGAATTTTCTTCGCAAATAGGTGCAAGGAGAGGAGTTGTGGTACAACTCGCCCGAACTGGATTTGGATCAAAACAAATTTCCGAAAGAACGATGTTCCAGTTGAATGTGTATTGCAGAGTGATCTAGCGACTGCCTCGGCCTTGGTAAGCCTGGATTCAGGTAAGCGACCTCTTTGTGTTTTTTGTGATAAGAAACATCCGAGTGAAAAAATGCTTCGCTGCGAAGAAAATGTCCTTGAATGTCAAATAATATTGTTAAAAAAAGGTGCATGTTTTACCTGTTTGAAAAAGGCTGGACATTTAAGCAAATTTTGTAATTTAAAAAAATTATATAAACTGTATTCAATATAATAACTATCATTTTGAAATAATGTGTCCTAAACTAGAAAATGGAAATGTTATAGATCCGAGAATTCCCTCTCTAATTGCAGCAGATGTGACGTGGTATTTTTACAAACTCTTTGTGTTATTATCAAGTTACAGGAGGTGAAGAAGAGGGTCCGAGCACTGATTGACTCCGGTAGCCTGAGCAGTTACGTAAGCGAAAGACTCATAAATCAGTTGGCGATGCAACCCCTTAGAACAGAAACCGTAAGCCACGCACTTTTTGGGGAGAGTAAAACGGACCCTAAACAACACAGGGTGTTTTCCGTTGAGGTTAGCGACCTGAAAGGAAAGTATACGTGCAACTTTGAAGCGCTTTCCGAAAGAAAGATTTGTGGTTTAGTCCCTAAGATTAACGATCAAAATGTTTTGAAGAAGCTAAGGGGAAGGAAAATAAAGTTAACTGATTCTTCTTGTGAAGGAGGAGAAATAGACCTTTTAATAGGGGCCAATGTTATGGGGAAAACTGTTGACAGGAAATGTAGTCACCTTAGATTCTGGCTTAACAGCTGTTGAAAGTAAATTGGGCTGGACGGTGTTTAGAAGACAGAAAATTTGTGGAAGGGATAAATTTACAACATTGTCAATGCACGTGGGAAATATTTCTTTGAAAAATCTATGGGAACTAGAAGTTTTGGGTATAAGTGACCCCACAGAAATTGTTAAGGAAAGAGAAGACTTATCTGATTTTAGAGAAAAAATGAGGATTCTCCCGAAGGGAGATATGAAGTAGAGCTTCCATGGAAAGGTAATTTAATGGATTTATGTGATAATAAGGAATTAAAACTTGGAAAAGGCATGAAAAAATGATTAATAAATTAAAATGGGCAATTTTTTGATGATTATCAAAACGTCTTTAGGCAATGGGAATCTGTGAATATAATTGAGCGCGTGCCGGAAATAGAATTAAATATAATAAGTGTCACTATCTACACCATAGGCCAATAATAAAATTAAATAGCCAGACAACGAGGGCCAGGCCCGTTTTTGACGCTTCTGCTTCTCAGAGAGGGAAACTCTCTTTAGATGAATGTCTGCATAAAGCGATCAATTTCTAGAAATGATTCCCGTATATTCTTAATCGTTTCCGAATGTTTCCAATTGGAATTAGTACCGATATTAAAGAAGGCATTTTTAATGCTATCTATTGCTCCTAAAGACAGGGATTTTCTGAGATTTTATTTCCCGGGTTCGAAAGGACAAGAAATTTATAGGCACTGCCGAGTTGTGTTTGGGGTTTGTTCTAGTCCATACCTATTGAACATATCCTTGATACATCTTTTGGAAAATTGTCCTGCTGAATTTAAAGAAATTGCTCAAAAAATGAAACGATCCTTTTATGTTGACAATCTTGTATGTGGAGTTTATAACACTAGTGAATTAGAAGACTTCATTGAACAAGCAAAATGTATTATGAATAAGGGTTTTTTTTAATTTGCGTGGTTTGAAAGCAATGTTGAATGTAGAAATGTTGACAAGCATTCCGGAGATACCTCAGTTTTGGAGATAATATGGAACTTAGATAATGATGTTCTGAAATGCTGTACAGATTTAGAACCATTCACCTGTGAAGTGAGAATAACTAAGAGGTTAATTTTATCACTTGTGCAAAAGATTTTTGATCCCATAGGCTTGTTAACACCAACAACATTGCTTCCTAAACTACTATTGCCGAATTTATGGAAATTGAAAATTTCTTGGGACCATGAATTACCTCCCAATTGTATAAAAGAATTTTTTAACATGGTTTAAAGATATTTCTGTATTGAAAAATGTTAATATTCCTCGTCATCTTAAAGTGAATATTTCTTCTGAATTACATGTTTTTGTGGATGCGGACGGGAGAGCTTATGCTGCATGCGTCTTTGTTCGATCAGTAATTGATTCTAAGGTAAATATAGTACTCGCTAGAGCAAAGTCTAGAGTAGCACCTCTTAAACCTCTTAGTATACAGCGTTTAGAACTGATGGCCTGTAATATTGGGGCTAGGCTGGTAAATTCGCTAATGAAAACACTCGATTTTCCAAGTTTAAAAATAACATTTTGGCCTGATTCCACTACTGCTTTTTGGTGGATAAGAGAACAAGGGAACTGGTCAGTTTTTGTGTCTAACAGAGTTAAAGAAATTCGGCTTCTCTCGAAACCACACTCATGGAAATATGTCCAGGGAATTATCTCGCGGATGTTCCCTAACAAATTGCTTAAATCTAAATGGTGGAAGGACCTTCTTGGCTGAAAGAAAATCCGAAAATTGGCTAACAGGTGAAATTATTGGTCAATCTAGTGAAATAGATGTAGAAAGAAAAAAGATTAAAATTGTTAATATTGATCTTGCAAATGACCCACCCTCTGGCATCTGCGTAATATATATATCAAGCTATAATAAAATGATTAAAGTGGTCGGTTGGATTTTGAGATTTATTAATAACTGTAGAAAAACTTGTGATAAGTGTACTGAACCTGAGCTTTCATTTTTTGAAATTGAAAATTCTGAAAAGTGCTTGATTCGTTTAAATCAAAAATGTTATTTATCTGATAAAAATAAATTAAATTTTGGTACGTGTATAGATAATGATAATATTTCAAGAGTAAAAACTAAAATAACTCAAAGAGATGACGAGGAGTCATTTCTGTTTCCTATCTTGTTACCTGGAAAATGTCATTTTACTAGGTTGTTAATAAATTTTATTCATAAAAGAAATTGTCATGCGGGCATACAGAAGATTCAGATATTAATGAGAGAACGGCTTTGGATAATTGGTGCTAGAAAAATTATTAAGAATATTTTGTATAATTGTATTATATGTCAACGTTTTGAAGTTAAAGCTATGTCAAGCGAACCAGCCTCCTTGCCTCTCGGCCGAGTGGCGGATTGCGTTGCATTCGAGGTAGTGGGAATTGATTTGGCTGAGCCCCTATTTCTAAAATCAGGGGAAAAGGTATGGATAGCATTGTTTACCTGTGCAAGTTTTCATGCTATCCATCTAGAATTGGTTAATTCGTTAACGGCTGACAGTTTTCTGTTAGCCCTTCGACGTTTCATCAATGGGGTTCTAATTCATGATACGATGGTCTCGAGTTTGTGACCATGGCCACTAGGCTACCGAGGCTTCGTAATAATAGGAACAAGTAATTTTAAGAAGATCAAGTGTAGGAAAAGTAATTACTCAGATAATCTTTTCAAGTTTTGTTTAACCCCTTCCCGATTTTTCCCGAGCAGAGCTCGGGCTGGCGAAGCGTACTATTCTGGCTCATTCCGAGTGTTGCTCCGACTCTGTGAAAATTTACACTGTGCAATCTGTCTTTCCCGAATAATTTCAGATGTGATTTTTATGGTTTCGAATAATTGAAAATTACAATTCGGTTAAATTTTCTGCAAAAAGAAGACGTCCTTCTGCTGAGCGCCCATTTCACGCTTATCTGAAAGACACTTTGTTGACTCCATTCCCCCAACAGAGAAGAAAACTAATCCAATCCGACAGTGTATTATTTGCTGCTCTAAGAGAAACAGTAAAGAGAAAAAGGTAAGAAGATTCTACTGTCCAGATTGTGATGTTGAGCTTTATGCATTACCGTGTTTTCGAATTTATCGTATACGATTAAATTTTGATTAATAATTTCATAATCTTTTTTGTAAATGCAAAAGATGTAACTTTAATTTGTATTCAAGTTAAAAGCTAAGTGTTCTTAGCTTTATATTTATAGTTAGTCTGAATTGATTCCAAAGTCTAATGATTTCTGCCATACAGAAAGCCAACTTTACAGGTAAATAACTCACTTATTTAAATAGATTTTTTAACATTAATTTTAAGGAAACTGTTTATGCGAATGGTGCTATTATTTTAAAAAAGATATGTGTAATGTTTGAAAATATGCATAAAAAAACTTACATTTTTTTATCCATAATCCTGATATAAAATGAACTAGGAAGGGGTTGAAAAAATATAAGCGTAAAATGCTTTATCAATTTCTATAACATGTAAATTTGTTCTTTTGTTAAAAAAATAGTTTAATTATATATATATATATATATATATAATATATATATATATATATATATATATTAAAATGTTTATTTCGATTGAAGTTTAACTTTTCATTTAATTTAGGATTACTTATAATCTCTGCTGTTCACCTCAGCTGCATATTTTATGATTAGGTAGTGTATAGAAATACATATCTGAATTATGATAAATAAAATCAAAGCTTTCGGTGGTTTAAAAATCCTTTTTATTTCACTAAATAGAAATTAAGTTTTTGACATTTAGTTTTAGAATGGGCTAAATTCAGGACGGTCTCAAGATAAATAAAATCACGTTTTTCATTGATTTCAAAACAAACCGGTATTAGACAGATACTTGATGTTCTAATTGTAAAATTTAGATACAATTTCAAATTTGATAATTGGGTGAACATAATATATATATACTTCATAATAAAATATATATACTGTATTTCCGGGCTTAAGGTATCCCAAAGTTATGGCTTATTATTAGGCAATTACTCATCAGAATGTAATAAACTGTTCATCTGTGGATTGGAAACCCCTCTGAGAATTTTTGGGTCTAGTCTGATTGGCCACACGTGCGTTCATTATTCGGCAATCGTAGGTGATTAACTTGTTACATTGATGCATTAGTAGAGATGGGGACGCCACAGCAAAAGGTGCAATGCGTACTTTGATTTAAGGGATTTTAAATCAGTCACGCGTGTTCAGTGAAGTGTTCGAATAGAATGGAATGTCGATCTTCCGACTTCAAAATCCATCCACCAATGGGAAAGAATTTTAAAGTAGACGGGAACTTTGGTATCTCAAACTGGCAAGTATCTAAAGTTTTCATGATAGAAGACATTGTTGATCGCGTGTGCGTAATTCATTTTATAGGAATCCTGATATGTCTAAGATATGTCTATGTCTCTATGATAAGCCAGTAACAAATTCCAGATTTTTTGGTCCACAGTTCATGATATTGTTCATAAACGGGTACGTTTACGTGTGTACAAGCTTCAACTTCTTCACCGCTTGAAACCAAAATATCACTGTACAAGGATGGAATTCGCCATTTAAACAATGAATTGTATTGGAGTGGATTAGAATTTTTTAGAACAGGTGACTTTTATTGATGAATCTTGCTTTCATAACATTGGAAAAGTTAATAAGCATAACTGCCGTATTTGGGGAAATGAAAATCCTCACTAAATGTGGGAAAACGAAAGAGATTCACCAAAAGTTAATGTGTGGTTAGGAATACACACAAAGGCCATCATTGGTCCATTTTTCTTCCTTGAGAAGACAGTTATGGAACTGGTTTATATTGATAAGCTGGAAAACTTTGCTGTTCCACAAATTCCACTAGGGTTTCTGTTCCAACAGGTTGTCGCTCCACCACACTATCAAGGTGATGTTACACCATTTTTTGAATAGGGCAATTCGAAGAAGTTGGATAGGGACAGGGGGCCTAATTGTCTGGTCATCAAAGTCTCCTGATTTGAATCCATTATACTTTTTTGCTTGGGGATTCATTAAATCTGTGGTGTATAAACAAAAAATTACAACTGCAGAAGAGTTGAAGGAGTGTATCATTCAAGATATTAGTCTAATAACTCCTGATATGCTACAAAATATTTGGAGAGAACTAGATTACCGAGTAGACATTTGTCGTGCTATTAAAGGTGCACACATCAAAATATTTTGATCATAATAAAAACTTGGTGTTATGCATTTTCTATTTATTTATTTATTTTTAATTCTAATGCGTAGTTCGGTAATAATAAGCCATAGTTTTTTTATACTTTTTGCCCGGACACCCTGTATATAATACAGGATTATTCATTAAGAAGTATACAGTTTCATTGCACTATAAATCAAGAACAATTTAAGATATTATACGTTACTTGTTACAGAATTGTATGGAAGTTTTGTTAGAGACAGTCACAAATCTTCTATGGGTGAGCCTAAAGTCACACGACATGCATTTGGCTGGCCATTCATTTCTGTTCCACCCGTGTTAAGGTATTTTAATTAAGTCCATCGATAGAGATTGTGATACCCTATTTCAGCCCGCTATATCCACAGGAAGGGAAGAGATGAATACTTTGTCCATTGAGTACCTTCACATGAAGAAATCACAAAGGATCAAAGCGGGTTTTCTGCTTGGTTATTAGATAATGAGCATGTTGTAGTCTCGCAAGCCATTCAATCAATCTGTGAAGAGAAGTTCATCGAGGTTAATTCGCACGTCGGTCAACCAGTATGGTGGTGCACCATTCAATTGGATAATGGAGTTATCAATGTTGTTCTTCAACTGAGGTATCAATGAAAGAGAACCCCCACCCCAAAAGTGTCTCCCGTGAAATTTTGCAAAATTGAAAACAAAAAACCTTTTCCACCGCAAACGCCTCCATTTTCATTGATAAGTCATATGACACTCATACTATTGCTTGTGTTTCTTATCAGAGGTGAAACATAAAATTTAGGAGTACATCTACCTTACAGTTCACTAAGGGGGAGCTTGTTATTGATTGTTACTATATTACAGCATCTGGAATATGTATACTTCTTTATGAGTCACCCTGAAAATGAGTATTTTTAAATTGAGTTCATTTTGTTTATAACGATGTATGTTATTATTATTGACAAATATGTATTTTTTAAACGAAATTTTCCCCAAAAAGTAAGCGTTGGCAACAGCTCATGAACTGATTACCTTGGTACACGTGATTGTTGTTATTATATGACTATGACGTCACATGGATTTGGTTAATTTCGTTTCTTTATGGAAATAAATAGAAATTTGAGAAGTATTTGAAGAACTGTATTAGTATTGCATGATTAATTTTAAATTGTTCAAACTTGAATCAGTATAGGAAATTCAAAGGAATAGGGTACAGAATTGGTTCATTTGGAGGGAAAAAAATAATGAATTGAGCTGAGTAATTTAAATTTGAAATAGTTTTTGTATTAAAAGAAGTATTTAGAAGATAAAACTCGTTTTAACATTGAGGAAATTTAATAAAGATACAAAAACTTGTGACTAAATCATTTGATTTATCTACTTACCTATACCATGAAAATGAAATATAAATATTCTAGAGTTTAAGCTAACATGTCTTCAATTTTGGTAATTACTGCCTTATACAAATGATTTATTATTTACAAAGTTGCTTAACTTACAGAATTACAAATTTCAGATCAAAATATGATTTCGACAAACTTTCTTTATGAAGATATGTCTCTAATTCGTAGCATTCATATTGGGATTTTAAAAGCTTAGAAATAACTTATCTAGAACTTAACATATGCGTTTAAATAGTCTTGGTTCGTTACACTACCTAGAAAACAATTTATACTAAATGACAGAATTAAAAAATGGTAAGGAAAATAAACTGTATATAATTCATTAATATAAACAGTAATAATGCTGAGATGGAAATTTTTCACGAAGTTATATTTGAAAACCTCACTTTTTTAAGTATATATTCCCCACACAAGAAATTTTAATGAAAAATTTTGAATTAATATTCCACTAGAGCAACAATAGAGCTAGCTGTTGGCAGTAGACTTTATAGTTTTGAATAATGGACAGGTGCCGAAAAGGACAGTACTTACCAATCAGTATGGAACAATTACATTTCTCATGCACCTACTCGTTTGGTCTTCACAACGGTTAATTACTTGTAGCTGACACTGGCTAATTGATGAAAGTTGGAGCTCAGTAATATGAATTTTTAAATAACTCTCCTTACATTATTGACAGTCATTTTAATATGTTTTTGTTAGTTTGGAATAGTTAGATTATAAAGATTCTCAGAGATTGTATACTTAGTAAGAATTTCCATGATTAGCAAATGAAGAAATTCATGTATTTATAAACCTAATGTCAAGTTCTCGCCATGTGCTATACATTATAAAAGGAAGCTAGTCCTATCAAAAATATATTGTTACGTAGATAGAGCTTCGAGGATTTTATTCTATTAGTCTCAAAGAACATAACAGTTCTTTAAGAGAAATGAAAATTTATTGTGGAAAAACAATCTTTTGAAACACAGAATACAGCAGAAAAATTTGCAAAATAAAACCCAGAAGGCCTTCATAGCTTCTACAGCTCACAGAGACATCTATCAGGGTCTAAAGATGCAAATACGTAATGATTACGATAATTCGCAAACATTCGCTCGATAGAAGCAACTAATCGCTTGTCGATTCTTCAGAGGTCAAAACAATACTAACTCATCTTCAGCAAGCAGCCTCTATTAATAGCTGTCACGGGTCTTTCTCGAAAGATCCGCTTACGTCATAGATCGGATATTGATAGATTTCTCCAGAAATTTCCAGAAGCCTCCATCTGATAGCCAAGCCGCTAAAAAAGGTCACCAACATAGCCATTATAATGTAAGGAACAGCGTTATTTATGAATATTACAATGCGACCATAAAATAAATACAACAGAAAGTATTATTAACGTATTACACATCCAGATATAAATTATTTACATTTTTAAGTATTCATTACACAAATTTCATTCCAACACATACGGATATTAGTTAAAAAATATCACACATACTGGACATTAAAATTCTTTTCATAACTTTGAGAATTTGCCAAAATGCGAAGCTGAATATACTAAAAACTATTTTTATACGGTGTTTTAAACTATGATATGATATTTGACATTATCCGAAAATATTATTACAATCTTTTGCTATCCCTATCCAAGCCTTAAAATAGGTTTAACAGCATTATATATAATCTCTTAGTAGATTTTATAGATAAGCTCATGTGAACGTTACGTATACAGTCACAACACCCACATTGTCTACTTTATCTGGCTTGACATTGAAAAATCGAATGTAGTTAAATGCTGCCATAATACAGCTCTAACTCATATCTGCTGGCTTATTTCAAGTTGATGGAATAAAAATGGGATTTTCAAGACTAATTTTCATATGATTTTAAAAAGAATGCTCCGCTAGTGCATTTTATGAGTATTTGCAAAAAGCAAGAGCGTATTTTTCAGTACTGACACTTTGACGTCATATAGTGTAAGAATTGGGCGGAAAACTATGATTATATCTTCTTTTGAAATGATACAGTTAATGCGTCTGTGAGTGTATATGTGTGCGTGTGTGAATCCTCATTATTGTAAGCCTGCTGTCTAAGTTACTGATAAAAAAGTATTTGTTATGTATATAAGTATGATAGTCTACTTTTTTTCATACTTATATTGATTTAATACAAAATTCTTAAGGAATTTTGTGTTTAATGAATTGAAAAACCCATCTTCGAGTTTTTTGTTAATCATTCATTTATTCTTTCAAGCTTTTAATGTTAGTATTGTAAAACTTCATTTAAATAAATTGTAGATATTTGCTATTACCTTGTTATGCTCCAAATATTATACATGTGTATGTTATAATATCTTATTATCTTATCCCTTAAAAAGTCTAATTGCTCATTAATATAAACAATGAGAACAAGTATTTGGAATTCACTTCGAAATCTGTAGAACATTTCAGACAGATACACTAAGTTTCTTTTAATTTTTAATGCAACGAGAAATTTATATCGATAAATATCAGAACAAAATATTGACTAAATTCATTGGATTTGCGTCTTATTGACTTTCATGTCTATTCCTCAACGGCTGTTTAGATCGAAACTATTGACTTATTCAAGTTAACTTCAGACAAAGTGAAAATTTCTGGAAGATCTGGTATAGAATTTTAAGAAAGACTATATTGACTCAAATAATAATTTGGTAAGAAAGGCTATACTGACTCTTTAATATTTTCCAAATATATTTCATAATCAGGAAATATACCATGCCACAAGTATTTATTTAAATTTAAAGGAAACGTTTTTTTCAAATCATATGAAATTGAAGCAAAATATTTTTTTAACTAATTGAAATTCTGCTGTAATTCTATCTCTGTATTTTGAACTCCTTTTTAATTTTTTTATATTAAAAATTTAAATTAACGGATATAAATACAGATATTTTTTATCATTAACATTTTATAACATATCATTAAAATATACCATTATAATGTTAATATCATTAACATATAATATCATTAACATATAACATTTATAGCATTAACAGATATTTAATACAGTATGTAATCATTATACCGAAGAAAATATTTGTATTTCAAAGGTTGCCCAATTCTCCGATAAGTTACAAGTCACAAAAGATTTATAGTTTCAAAACTTTTAGAAAATAATATTTCCTGATAATATATTTCATGAACTTCTTGTAAAGACTACATATCTTATATTTTTGTTTCTTGTTAAAATTTTAAACTTTTTATTTTTGTTCCCATGTCTATTTGACCTGGTTCTTACTACAAATGTTTATTATTTTTTATTATTTATCATTGTTCTTGTGTGATACTTGATCTGTTTCATACGTTTGAATTCACTCTTCCAAAATAGCCATATGTATCAATGACATATTACCTGTCGTAAACCTAAAGCAAAACTGATTAATTAATTTTTTTTAAACTATGAGAACAGAGTGTAACAAATCACCATTCATATAATTTTCAGAGATTTCACTTTACATGTTAGAGAGGTTGTTATCATATGGGATGTTTAAAACATTGTTTCATTTTTTGAAGCTATTCTAATATGTATTATGTGTTCAAAATAACTTACTGTAAAAAAATTACTCTGGGTTGAGAAAGAATTAGAAGAAAATCTATTTAGCCTTAGATATGTACATATTTGTTATACATATCTATTACGTATCTATCATGAAAAAACCTAATTCTGTTTTTAAATGATATATTTATTTTCAAAGGCTAAGTGCAATAAAATCGTGTAAAAAATTACTTCCATCATATTTTTTTAAAGGTTGTACGTTAGTGTGGATAGCGGTAAAATGGAAAAACAAAATTTATTATTAATTGGAACCTAACTATGCGGAAAACATTTTCCATAACATGGAAATAATAGAAAAAGAAATTTCAAAATGTTAAATTACCAAAAAGGGGTTGAATTTTCGAAAAAATGGGAAAAGCCTTAATTTTGGTTACATGATTTTAGACTCAAAATAAAATTATCTCTTTTGCAATATAGATAACAAAAAGTGATCATTATTGATAAGGGAGAACTGTTTTGAGTGAGTAAGATAATGTAAATGCATTGCAACATTTTAAAGAACCAGTTCTCTGTTACCTCACCGTCAAATCAGTCAGCTCTAAGCTTTTTCAAGTTTTCCGCTTTATCATGTATAGTAATTTCGAAAGTAGTTTTTTTAAAAAAATTTAATACTGAAAAGTAGCTAAATGTACCTGATGTGTTTTTCAATTCTTGCTATTAGCTCACATTCTCTATATATTTATCTTGTTCAAATTTTTAATCGTTAGTAAAATACTTTCTACTCATCCAATCAAACTCAAATAAATTTTTTTAAACTTGTAGTGGATGCACTTGATTTTAATACAGTTTTTTCAAATATTAATTCATTACTTAAATTTTATTTTTTAATTTTAAATTTATTCTGCTTTATTTCCATCGTAGTTACAATTAGCTGTAACAGATGGCGTCAGTACGTATTTCTAACAAAATAGAAATTGATGTTAAATTTTTTTTTAATATTAATTTTTTCTTTTTACTTTGTAGTAGGTGTCCTTTCATTGCAACAAATCTTTAAAAGTACTAAAATACCAGTCTTTCTTTAACAAAAATTATTTTTTTGACTATAATTAAACTCAAATACCCCTAAACTTCATTCCTTTAGTGATACTACTTAACATAAAAATCAGTATTTTATTTTATTTTTCCCCTCATTTTTTTTGCCAGAGTAGATTTCAAAATTCTGAAAAATAGCTTCGAGCAGCCGTATTGTGCATGCATTATACTAATTATATTGTCATTTGAAAAGGAAAAAAATGCGTTACAAATTCTTGAGTACAAAAATTAGGTAAAATAATACGAGTTATCCATTAAAATGTTTTATTCACTGCCTTTTTATGACACTAAATGCGTACGTTTGTGTAAGATTACAATATTACTGCTGTTGCAAGAAATGTCTTAGTTACATCTTGTTATTTTTCCTTAGTAAGATTCTTTGTATAATCTCTTGAACAAAATCCGGACTAGCCTCCTGTGGTGCCAATGTTCAATCGTAATTAAAAATGAATTCAGTAGATGATCGTTGTGTTTGTGTTTTTGCCTGTCTGAATTCCATACTGAGGTAAAAAAATTCGGAGAATTCTCACAAATATGAATAACATCGCATTACTTCCATTACTGTAACAGGTATAAAATAAAAGTAAAAAAAATGTTCATATAGAACTTAAAAGAGTCATTCGCATTAAATCTAAATAAGTCGTGCAAAAAGAAAATTTTTTTTAGTTCTAATTAAATCAAAACCGTGTAAAAGATTATCTGTAAAAACATATTTGGGTGCATCTTTTTAGCGTAATTCACTCATTTAATTTAAAAATAATTTATAAAAGCATATTAGATAAAGAAAACATATTTTTTCCCTATCTCAAAAGTTAATCTAAAAATTATCTATAATTATTTGTTGAAATTTCTTTTTAAATAATAATCTTTGCTCTTTAAATTAAATAAGAAAAAAATATTAGCCTAAAAATGTGCAACCTGTTTATATTTATGTTAATATTTAACCTGTTAATTACAATGCCTGTTAATATTTTCTGATTGAGTGAGTGAATATTTACGTCGCACCGTTCAGTTACACGTATTATTTTCTGAAGGAAGACTGTACGAATTACTTAACGCCATTTGATTTAACTTCATTTAAGTCACTAAATTGCATTAACTATCACGAACTTGAGGAAGAAAGAAATTAGATGGCACTAATCGCGAGAAAAATTAAATTTCCTCCGTGCTAACTCATATTTAGAGCGAATATTTTTTTTTCTTTATTTTAATCAAATGTTTTTGACTCTAAAAATCTCGTTTAATTTTTCTCCCTCTTAAAAGGTTTCGCAAAATTAATTTAGATTTTTAATGCTAAAATCATAATCAACTTGGGTTATTTGATCATTTGGCGGACTGGTTTTTTTAATATAATAACGTCAAGCAGTAAGTTTTATCATCGTAAGCAATGTAACCTTTGACTCCATGTAAGCTTATTGTTGAGTTTATTACTTTTCTAATAAAATTATTTAGCTATAATTTTTTGAAAATAATAAATAAAAGTAAGAAAAGAGCACTATAGATGACTTCTTCAGTTTATTATTTGTGTTTGCTTAAAAAATCCTTGATATATTTTTTAAAAAATATATCACTTTTATTTGAGCTACTGATGTGGTTGATTTTAGACTGTTGATTGTACATAACTGCCTTTGTAGTCAATTTTTTCGTTTTAATTTGACTGTCTCACTTTTATATGTGTTTGTGTCATTCTGGACAGGTCATTAACGCTGAGTGTGATCTGTACTTAAGAATTTGAACTGAGTTGTAAAAAAGTATTGGAGAGCTCATTGCCTAGTAGCCTGATCGTCAATGTTTAGGCATTTGATAAAAAATTAAATTATCTGAAAATCTGAATGTTTCTGTAATTAAAATACAAAAGATAACTTAAAGGAAAAATGATTTAAACTTATATTTAAGGTTTTAATTTTATGAATATTTCAAAGACGTTTTCTTTACTGAAAACACTATTTCTTCTGCTTTTGTTACTTAAGCAAAATTTAGAGAATTCATGTCTTCAAAGCATATATTAAGTAAATGACACAATCTAAGTTTATTGATATAATTAATATATAATTTAAATAATATTAGCCAAAGTATATATATAAATGCAATTTCTTGAGTAATCGCTTCTTTACACATCGAAAAGAGGCAGTTACATTTATGAAGGTACAGTTAATGTGCATTGATGAAAATTAATATAAATTCAATTTAGTGTGTAACAAAATGAATGCTACGTTGGACCGTGGAATGAAGTTTAATTAATTTTGGGCTTCAAAGGATTTTCTGAATGTCCTTCAAGGATTTGCGGGAAACTCTTTGAAGTAAACTATCTTCACATGAATAACAACCCTAAAATGGTAGTGTGAAATCTTAGTCAGCCACGAAATATTTTTCATCAAGAATAATAATTTTGAAATAATATTATATATATTTAAAGTATTCAGCATAGTTGAAAATACATAATGCATTTAACCTGTGAAAACTGATAAATTTAAGATAAATTAAAGCAATCAATACTGAAGTATTTCATATGATATCTTCGACCAAATTTGAAACATACGCTAGACAAAAAAGTTTTTATTATCAAATTCTGTAGTTTTTATAAAATTTGTAATTAACTAAAAATTATTTGCAATAATTAAGTATTTAAATTTTTTATGATGACATTTCTAGTTCCTTCGTTTAAAACTGTGATCCTGCTACTAACAGAACATAGTCCTGTATCTGTCTTTTTTTATTTAAAAATGCATGAGTATTAGTTTAACTGACACATAAATGACTCTAAGGAAGAAAATATTAAAAAATAATAATGGAATGTGCTTACGTATCGATAACGTAATTCTTTATTTATATTTTTAATATTATTTCAATAAAATATACTAATTCTATAATTATGATACTAAAATAATATGTGGTTATAAAATTTCCTTAAATATTAACAAAACCTTTTTAAAAAGATTTTTTTTACATTCCGATACTTGAATAACTTGCAGCATTTTGCAAAATAAATAAAATCAAGATTTTATTTATTACAATATTGCTGTAAAATTTTCATCAAGAAGCGAATAAGGAAATTTCCAATCATTTATATTTTCTTTACAAAATAAAGAATAATAATTAATAAATAAAATCTAAATCCCAACACAGCTATATTATAATAGGAGTGTTTCCAGTTTTTTAATTTTGGTGCAGTACCATCAAAGGTCTATATGTAAGAAAAAGCAGTTACCATTGAAAATATCCAATTTCTATATTTTTATTCCATGGGTACTTTTTATATACATTAATTAATAATTTTTGTTAAGTAATAATCTATGAAAAATCAAGTAAGCATTATATGTATTAATGAAAAATGTGAAAAAAATGCATGTGTAATATTAAAAATACCTAATGATACTTATTTAATTGTTCTTATCAGTGAAATTGATTTTAAAAATAGTGAAATTAAACAAAAATAAAAGTTTGTGTAAAATCAAAAAGTGACTACATTTTCAATAAAAAATGGCTCGTACATGTAGAAATGGTAACAAGATCCTGAAAGAAAAATATTGATATATTTGAGCATATAGAGTAAAGAATTATTTCATTTAAATTTATTTAAAATTCAATTTTTCTTTCATTTTTCGATATGATTCTTATTTATTTAATATATGTATCTAAAAAATTGGTTAAATTATATTGTGAAATACAAGATGTTACAAATAAAATAATATATTATAAGATGTCGAAATTTTAAATATTTTCCTAATCTCATATTTTCATGAATATAGGTGTTACTTTTATGAAAATGAATGCCTAAGCAGCTAATTGAATTACAAGCTGCTAATTAAATGTTTTGTGAAAATGGCAAATTCTTTACATCTTTTTATGATACCTGTTGATCAAAAATAGTTATTTCTTGTTTTTTCAACTTGTTTTCAACCTGAATAATCAAATCACAGTAACTTGATAAGAAATGGTGAGTTAAGATATATTTTTTGCATGCCCAAACTGGAATATATATGTAATCTATTCCTTCAATTATTTTGTTGGAAAGAAAAGGAAGAAAAGTTTGTGTTAAAAAATGTGTCCTAATTTTTAGCACCAGTTTATTTCATTAAAATTACTCTCTCCCATAACATAACATACTATTTAAAAACTTTCCCTTGTTATTTCTTCAGTTTACTACGAAATGTGGGAAATTTCCTTTAACTAATCTATCAATGATTATTAGAAGGCATACACAGTCTTCAATTTCTTTGATCGCCATATGAGGTAAAATATAAACGAGTGTGTTTTTTCCCACGGCATTATGACACTTTCTGTTCAATGCATACGAGCGCAATCTCAACGACAGCTGCCAATTATATGTGCACCTCCATCACAATTTAAAGTTAAAGCGAGATAAAATCGTAACGCATTCAGAACTCAACGTAATAAGACAGTTTAATCAAAAATTGATTACTTTCATTTAGTCTTATAGAAGAATAGAGGGGGAAGACATTTTTTCATTAAATTAATTGTGTGGGATGGTTATGGCTAGTGAAGTAAGCAAAACTTTGAAGCTAGCCTTTTAATTATCAAGCATTGACAACAGTTTTAAAAATAAGATTATTTTTCTTTAAAATTTAGACTGAGAAATCAAAAGTTTAAATCACGAAATTTATAATCATCCGTAGCCTCCATAAAGGTAATTCATAAAAGAATATATCAGTCAGAAAGGTCTAGTCGTAGGGAATAGAGATTAGAAAAGTTTCTGAGGGAATGTTTCCCCTCTGATGATGAAAATAAGAGAAAATAAAGTTCCTAATATATATAAAAGGTTTTTTTCTAATAATAAATAAATATCTTCATGTAATTTTTTTTTTAAATTTGGAATTTGCAAGTGTAAAGGAGTTATAATCACCTCGCACTATAAAGTTGCACGATAGATTCAAAATTAATCAATTTAGAAGTGTAAGAAAATAATATTTTTAGACATAAGGAAATTATTTCTTTGCAATTCAATATAAACATACCTTTACTAACCTTAATGTTACTAAGGGAAGCATACATTTAAAGATGTAGTAAATTTTTTAAATATTTTTTATGGAACCGTTCCATTGATAAATGGAACAAGTATTTTAATGAAATGTAGCCTAATTACGGTATTTAACTGGTTTATTAAAAATGATATTTGGAAATGAAACTTTTTACATAGTAGGCAAAATTTTGTTTATTCAAGGAGAAATGACACAAAAAATCTTGGAAAAAATTAAATTCTTGTTAAGTTATGAATCAAGCAACACAGGTATAATTCCCCAAATTATATTTCATTGTGTCTCAATGACACTTAAGTAAAAAAGAATCTGTTCGGAAATATTTCTTGGTTATTAGAAAACTAGCCAATCGTGGTCAAGTCGAAGATAATTGTTACATAATTAATGATATCCTCAAATTCATTGTATCTGCGATAGACAAATTATCGTGGTGAATTCGAGTCTAGTGCTGTTAAAAACCCACCGTGTAGAGAGGCTGATATAATACAGTGGCTCAAAGCTACCACGTTGACATGAAGTGAAAATTTTGAGAATAGGAGTTTCTGCTCAGGTGTTACCATCCTTAATTGACCATGGTTCAAAATTTCGAGGTTCGACACCAGTAGCCCTCCCGTCACTTTAAATGGCGTCGTTAATCAAAAATCATATTCCAATAGCGTTGGCAACAAACGCATTTTATACGGATATAAAGATATAAGAAAATTTAAAGGGTAATTAAAATAGAATGAAAAATATATTGGCAGTAATTAAAGGTATTTGAAAGCTTAATTAACATCAAGCATAATAAAATCAACACAGATATTTTCAAAATAAATAACGAAACTCCTAAAAAGAAATTTATTACTTCACAATAAAATTCTGAAACATATAGTATGTCATAATGTAGTTGTAACGAATATGTAAATCGTAGTATTAGTTGCCCGGACAAGAGCAACAGATTATAATATTCTAAAAATAAATCAGTTGGGTAAATTTAAAAAAAAATTGTCCTCAAAGAAAAGTCAACAGAACTTTAATTAACAATCCAGGAAATCTTTCAAGTAAAATGTGAAAAATAGTTTTTTAATATGAGATGGAAAAAAATACAGCAATCGATATCGGTAGTGAAGTGAGTTTAATGAACTTCAGTGTGTAGAATCAGATACCCTGAACTAAAATTAAACTGTTCAAAATGAGTGAGTATTAGTGAAGAAACAGCCCCGCACAAGGGTATTTTCACTCTGAAATATTCGTTGATTATTGAGTAATTAACTCCTGTTTATTTTATCTCATATTTGTTGACCTTTGATGTTCTTTTTTCTGTTAAATATTTTCGGAATAATCTGTGAGATTATGTTCAATCTGAGCACAGAAATTATAGAAGAATAAATGTCATTTCGATAACAAAGGGCTCTGGACCTCATGAAGTTTGAATCCCGGTGCCATTGAGAGAGAAGACCCACCATGTTTCGAAGAGATGATACACATCAAATCTGTCAAGGCTGAAATCCTCACGTTGGCATGGTGTGGAAGTTTGAGACGGAGTTTCCAGTTCAGGTGTTATTCTCTTCAGTTTATTATAAGTTTTGTCTGCATCCTTTCATTAATCCTCTTGAGGAAACACTTCTTTAACAGTTGTTTGAGATTAAAACCGCCTTCCGTAGAGAGAACTTGATTTTATGCTAATTTGAGTGCTATTTAAACGCTAGCAATGTGTGTATTAGGGGGAGTCATTACGGCATTATCAAAGTGTGAGTAGAGAATTGTCTCTGGAAAACCTTGCTGTAGTAGAGAAGTTTATATTGGCTTATAGTCAACCCAGGGGAAATCAGAAAAGTGCTCCTTTATAGTATCAAACCCAGATAAGTGTTTAATTATTTGTTTTGAGATCTAAAGGTAATGATCGAAATCAATCGCTTCCTTGAAACTGATACTAAGCTGATTGAAGTGAAATAAAAAGGATTATTTTTACAACAATGTCTGCTGCTTCGGTGTCCCAAACTACACCCGCAACCGCAGGGTTTTGACAACTTGACGGATCTAGTGCAAGCGTCGACAACCTATGGCACTTTGAGCAATTCTCAATGACACTCTATAAAGTAATGAGATTGTTAAATTGCTCTCTCACTCTATCTCTCTAATCTTTTCAACCCTCGCATTTTTATTTAAATGCTATTTTTTAATTTCGATTCTTTGTCATAAAATGCTGTTTTTTTATTTTTTTTGTGCCCTCCACAGCTATAATGTTCTTGTCCCCTGGTTAAGCGTGACAAATCTATCTGTCATAATCACACTATATATATATGAAATAGACGAGGCCGTTGAAAGGTATTTCTTTTTATGATTACTATTTTTTACGATTTATGTTGCATAATCAATATTATTGAGGAGGCAGTCTTGGTGTTAGTTCTTCTTCTTTATTAAACACTGAACATATAGACACACATATGGACGGAATTACGAAGAAACATACACACACAACAAAAATACACAAAACACAAAGCACAAACTAAGCTGCAGCCGGCTACATGTTGAAGCAGACAAATACAGAAGAGCGAGAGGGGTCTGCAGGAATCTCAATTTTTATAGGCGGCTCAAATCACATGATCTGAGTGTGTAGCAAGATGTAGTTTAAAATACTCTCGTTAGGCGGCTGGCTAATTTATTACTAAAATGTGGGTTTTGAAGGGATGGACCAGATAATTAAAAGATATTTAAAAGAATTATATTACTGGGAATTATTACATATATATATATATAATAATTTTAAAAAATATATATATATATATACCTATATGAGCTGATTTAGATGATCTATCCAAAAATTATTTTTTTTAAATACATTAGTTTCAATCAATTTTCAATAAATGTTTGTTAATTTTTTTGTTTAACGTTCGTTTTGAGCCAATATATACACAATAACATTTCAATTATTTAAAAGATATATTTTGGAAAATATATTAAAATGAAAATTACAAAATAAAATATATATATATATATATATATTAGCAAGATTGTAATATTGATGCAAATTATCTCATAGAAAAAGCTCCTTACAAAATTAAGTTCTAGTAGGTTAAACAGCACACTACAAGCACACATGATTTAACACTATATTTTTGCATCGTTTTTATTATTTTTAGTAGTTTCAATGATAGCTTAGTTTCTAATTATATTTACAATTTGGCAGCCTGATATGAGTAAACCAGATGCATTAAATGTATTTTGTTTTGAATATAAACTAACTTCTCCAAGAAAATAAAATAAATCGGCAAAATGAAATTGCAAGAATGACGCCTGAGTTGGGACTTCCCTCTTCTTTCTTCCACTCCATGGAAGTTATTAAACATGTCGTATAGCCATTAAAACATTTCAAGATAAATCATTGCTAAAATAAGGATTCAAGTTCATGACTCTAATCATCTTCAGCACGAAACTCGTTACTCTAACCACTGAACAGATAGATTCATTTGTTTTTGGCCAGAGCATTGATCTTGGAATTTTAAGCCACAGTGAAGTAATGAAAACTGAGCCATATATTATCTCATTTTTTAAATTTTCCCTCCTCCCAAAAATAAAGACTTTGTACCTTTGTCATATTTCATACTGCTGCCTCATTATTATTTTTTTATGTGATAAACTTTAGAAAAACCAAATTGGAATCCCTAATCAAGCGAAGGTAAAGTTGTTACGTCGTTATTTTTTGATAACTCTGCAGGGTATTGCCGAATTCGACCGAAAAATTTAGAGGGGTAATAGTAGGCAGAATGGTGATGACAAATACCTATGAAGCATAGAATCGTAGAACCACGCTTAGACATAGTAATTCGGAAAACAGTTATGAAGGCTGTGATGTCGAATGGAATGAAAAGATGCACCAAGAGGTAAAAATTACATTTATTAGACGTAAAGCATGTTTACAATACAAACAATGCATCACAACTCTCTGTAGGAATTGCAACTAAATGGTTTGCCACAGGAATTGTTCGAAATTGTGGTCGCGTAGTTCATTTCAAAGCCAACACCGACAGAGGAACGATTGTTGGACGCGTTCAAACAAATTCAGTGTGCTGGTGATGTCAGCCGAAGCGACAATTCATTCCGTGAGATCCTCCACATAGCCACCGGCGTCTCATGCACAAGTGGTTTCAAGTGGCTCCTGAAGAAGAAATCAAATGGATTGAGTTCCGGGGAACATGGAGGCTAAACAGCAGGTCCACAACAGGCAATCCACCTCCTGTGATATGTAGCACGCAAGTGGTTACGCACCACAATTGAAAAATGTGCTGGTGCACCATCGTGCATGAACCACACATTTTGTTGCGGTGTTGTCAGTACTCCCCACAGTGACTCCGGGTGGACGTGCAGTAGAAAAACAGGATATTTTGCTCCATTGAGACATTCAAGCATCGTATGTATATTTCCGCATTCATTTGGTCACTCCCCTCATTTGGCTAATTGTCCACTGGGCGGCTACTATTATTGCGATTTTCACCGACTAAAAATGGTGTGTGCCCCCATGTTCAATGATGATTTGTCATCCCCATGGTACTTACTATCACTCCTCTGTTGAATTCGGCAACACCCTGTATTTTAGGGCTTTTTTGAATACGAATAAAACTATATTCAAACTAAATTCAAGCCAAAAATAAATTAAAATAATCAGAAATGGGGAAAGAAATTTTAAGCGTAAGAAATATTTTTTTTTTCTTTTGCATCTCTACGGGTTTATCTTAAAATAATAACTGTCATCATTTTTATCAACGAAAAATAAAAAATCCTTTTAAAATAATAATGTATATTTAAAAGTTTTTTCAATTCAGATATGTGAGGTAGTTTTCGCAATATTTTTACATTAATTCACAAAGTGTACTTTTAAATGCACCATAAACTTAAAATAACATAATTTTTTATTTCTATCAAAAATAAATTATTTTAATGTAATTAAAAATATATTTATTCACTTTATTGTTATGCACTTTTTTTCATTTTTATTGTTCACTCATTTAATTAATTCCAGTTCTTACTCTTACAGATTTTGCTGCTATAATAAAACAAAATTCAATTATATAACCAAGAAAACAAATTTGTAATTTAATTTTAAAGTACTTAATCAAACATGAGAAGTATGATAATTTTATGAAAAAAAGAAGAAAAATATTAATTTAAAAAGGCTAAAAACAGCATGATACATAAATTTCATTTTTTTCCAACCTTTTAATACCTAATTTATCTTTTTTATAAAGTTGTGAAAGAGCGAGTAATTTGCTGGATTATATGACGCTAATGCAAATTGATATCTTCGTGGTTGAGATAATTAAATACATTATACGATTATAATAATAAAAATAATTATTACGAAAGCTCGTTTTTGGATTTAATTTACCATATAATTTAAAAGGACAAAAGAAATAAAGTTGCTGGTGACTTTTTTTTCTTGACAAATATTTGAGAGATATTTTTAGTTGGTTTTGAAAGGGAAGAGACTGGATTTTGAATTCCGTTGAGATTTTAATATCACATTTAATTTGACTTAAACACTTCCCTCTTCTTCAATTTGTATGCTATTTTTAGAAGTGTAAAGAGTGAACCTTTAAGATCATGCATCATAATTGCTCTGCGTCTTATATTTTTTGAAAGAAAAATTTTTATATATAGTTCCTCATATTTTTTATATTTTTTAATCTTCAAAAAGGGTAGTGAAAATGCATTATTTGACAAAGATATTTTTTCTTTGGCTAATTTTTAAATAGATAGAATTTTTACTACAGTATTAAAATAGATAATAACTTTGATAGCGTGGAAAAATTGTTTCATCAAAAAAAAATCTCTCAACACAATTCAGTTTAAAATTTTTTCTCTCTCTCTTACATTAAATTCTCTAAGTATAGTCTTACAAAAAAGTGCTTTTGCTAAAAGTGAATTTCCAGAACCTTGCATAAAAGCTTTCGATATTTGCGAAATATTTGTATAGATTTTTGATATGTAGAATTGGTGATACAATTAGGATATTACATTTATTTTTTTAAGTACGAAATCTTTAATTTATGAAACAAAGTAAATATTCGAGAAAAAATTTGATCACCAAAATATTTGGAAATTTTAAGATTATATTATTAAATTATACCTAATACACAAATAACATACATTATTTTTAATATATATTAAGCAAAACTTTAAAACTAAGGAAGCACAATGAATCTTTGTACATTTATGTGCCTTTGTGTGTCCTCTATTAGTAGAATGTATGCTCAATTTCATGAAGAAGGGGAAAAGTCAGCATTCTTAAAAAATGTAGTGTTTCTACAAAATATTTCAAAATAACACATATCCTTTTTAAAGGATTTTGTATAACTTTAAATAATTAATTGTAAGTAATTGACTACTAGATCCTCTTAATTAACATCCATGTCTTACGTCCACCTTCGTAACGAAAAGTACCAGGAAATCATTTTATCCTATCTAACCTTTAACGAAATTTGGATCCGCACATGCATCCGCTTTCGATCTTAGCAGTTAACACGATTATAGTAATCACAGTGATTGACAAAACTCTCTTTACGAATTGTTCTTAAAGTTTTAAATAAATCATTATGAAAAATTGAACTGATATCCTTTTCTACCCATGAGTTGGGTAAATGTAAGTTTCACTTTAAAGACACATCTTTAATGTGATAATAATCTTTAATAAGTTTTATAAATTCAGACAATGATTACGAAATGAAGAATGTTTAAATTAAAAGCAAGTTAAATATATATTCAAGACAAAATAAAAAAGTGGTTAAAAAAAAAAAAAAAAAAAATGAAAATAATTGTTAAATTTATAAAAAATGTAAAAATTAATATGCAATGCATTATCTATGTATATTATTCATGATAAGTTGTAATATTCACAAGAACACCACTATAATGAAAAGGAATTGGTGAAAATTTGAGATAGAGAAGTTGGCATTTTTGGCGCCATTTGGTGAATTGGCGACCATGTGGCGATTCGAGACCTCGGATTCTTCTAGAATTAGTAGAAATCACTATTACGATTGTGCGGAGCGCATTTTCCAGAATTTTCGGTTGCTATAAATAGAGCGATACTCGCAGCAGTCAGTTGATTTCAAAACGATATGAGCATTTTTGATTAGTAGACTTGCCTTGAATTGATAGTCGGCTTTGCATGGATAGCATTTACATATGTATTTAGACACTGCTTATTGTTCTAGTGCTGTTGATGTGAAATTTCTGTTATTTTTGTGAATTTGCTGCTGAATCCTGTATTTCAAGGATGATATTGACAATAAATACTATCGTCTTAAAGAATTGCTTTATTTACGACTGATTTTGCATAAAATTCAATATCTACGGAACAATAAAATTTTAAACAATAAAAAATTGATGCTGCAGCATTATAAATATTACGAACATAGGACTATACTTTGTAAAAAAAAAACTCAGTTTTAACCAAACTTATGACTAACAAATCTTCCACTTTCTTTTTATAATACTGAGAAAAATCCTATTAAATATAATAGAGAGAAGTTCTAAATACATTATTAAAGAAAATGTTACATATACCTAACGAAGAATTCGGAGATGCTTATAACATGCTGGAATGAAAGAGCGACATTATGTACATGTATATTAATATATACATAATTGTTGCTAAAATAAATGCATTTAATTTGATCGCATTTCTACATGTAAGAGTAGCCTTCATTGAATAAAACTTTATACAGGTTTCACAAGAAAACTATTCTGAATGTACCCTTAAAGTAAAGGAATTCTAAGAACGCACATTTAAGAGATAATTTTATTATGCTCAATAAAGTATTAAAATCCATCATAATTTTGAGTCTGAGTATTTTTATAAGATTAAAAATATTTAGAAATTTAGTTTTCTTTCCTGAAAATAAATATAAGGGGAATAAAATTTTTTTCTAATTTTAATTAACGTTAATTTATAGAAGTGTGGGAATTTTTCATCATTCTTTAGCGAATATGTTTAATTTAAGGTTTATATTAATTTGGAAATAATACTTATAATTTTTATAATAAATTAACGTTAGCAATTTAACAAGTCTTCAGTTAATTATTTTGTAAAATTTGTCCAAGATTTTCAATTTTTTTATATTGAATTTTTAATTTAATTATTGATAAAAATGATTACAATAATTATTATACGTAATATTTTATTGGGTAATATCAGGCTTTTACGACAAGAAGTTAAGAGATGAGAATAAATCAGTACAGATTCAAAAATAGAATTTCTAAGAAACCTTAAAAACATGTCGGGAAACAAAAGAGCTATTTTTAAACTCGTATTTTTGTCTCTCTTAAACACAAAGTAGCCTTTTCTCAATACAGTAAAATCTCTCAATATTTCTTTAAATATTTGTGTTTTTGTAGTAATTGTGTGCACTTGCACTAATTCCTTTACACAATTTCTACGTAATTAAAAGAGTTGTCCTCATTAACTGTAGTTTGATTGATTATAACGTCAATTTAGATCTGTATATTTGACTAGAGATGTATGTGATTTCCATCGATGGTCTTATATGAAGAGGAAAAAAGTTTAATCACCACAATTCCATATCTTGGCATTTGCAAGGCCCATACTGATTAATGTCTAAAAACAATACGTAATTCAAATACAGCTATGCTGGCCATGAATAAAACAATTTTAATAATTATTTTAGGTATTTTCTAAAATAAATTGATATCATGTCCACAAAAAAAAAAAAATTGCATTAGGTTAACAGTAACACCTGGGTTTCAGAAGCAATAAAAAAGTTGTTTGAATTGTTTCAAATTATATAGTCTGTTGCTTTAAAGTTTGAAAGCGATAAAAATGTGGATTAAATTAAAATTTTTACGATTACCTTAAAATGTATGGAGGCTATTTTAATTGTGAAATTTTAAAAAAAAGTCTGCTTTATATATATATATATATATAAATTGGCTTACGACATTTCTGTCAATTACTATCTTCAGATTACCAAAAGGTTCCTGCAAAAATACCTATCTCCTTATTGAAAACAAAAAGTTAAAAAAAAAAAAAAATCTCGTTTGAAACAAGAAAAGTTTATCTCCTTATCCATTTCATCTATTGAATCCATATCAATTACAAACTCAATTATGACACATTATGAACAAATTCTATGTAAAACTCGTAAGGAAATGGAAGAAAAAAAATGACATATATAAAGTAGTTCTAGTTAAATGCATTCAAAGTTGTGTTTAAGTAAATGATGCTATGTTTTATTGTTTAATTTATAATTAAAAATTTGTATTGCTAAGAGAGGTTATTTTGTTGAAATAAATGTGCAGTTGACAAATAGTAATATTTCTCAGCATGATATTCTTTTCAAGGCCCCACATGTTAACTCAATTTTGTTTGAACTGTCCTCGTTAATAATAACTTTTACTCATCTTTTGAAAAGTAAAAGGATCAAATAAATCAGAATGATTTCATAGATCCAATCTCTCCTCCTAGTTTGAAAAATGTTAAAATGACAAAAATAAAATCTATCATTGTCTAATTTGTCTGCATTCTAAGAAGAATGATGCAATCAAAATTTTGCTTTGTTTGGAATCTTTAACGAATGAATCGCAATTTCTTCCTTTTTTCATTGTTCTTTAGGAAAACTCTAATTTAGTTGATATTTCGAAATTTGAAACCTAGTAGCTTGAGCAACAATTTTTTGTTTTCTGACATGATTTCTATGGTGTATTCTTTGCTGTAATTATCTACAGAAAAAAGAATCTATCAAAACCGATCAACAATGGTAGTGTATTGTATAACTTGATGTAGCAATGACTGGTTTTGATTGTATCTTATATGAAGGGATTCCTATGTTTTTTCGTCACTTCTCAGTCTGAGTTTATTTTTCTTGTCTCATTTCTCCCATTTTTTCTCTTATGTCTCGTTTTATCATGTGCCCCAAAAGAATTGTAATTTCCAATAAAGTCTAATTCACTTCAGGCTCTTTTTATATTTATTTCAAGATATAATATATTTTTGATAAACATTATTATGCAGCTTATATTATTTATTAGAGACTATACTGAAAAATTTGGTTCAGTGACGGATTTTCCAATTTTCTGTTATTATGAAATAGTTCCGAAATTTATGATTTATTCTCATCATTCACATTACGCAAAAACAAGGATTTCCTAACCAAATCTACAGTCTACAATATTCCATGCAATAATATCTAATAAGTTTATATCTCGAATTTGCAAATTTTGAGTTAATGTTTTTAACAATGTTACCATGTTTCCATAGCAACCCATTATTATCCGTATTTTTTCTATTTATATAAAAATATAGTTTGTCATATATAAATATATATATATATATATATATATATATATAAATGGATGTTTGTTTGTATGAAATTGCTTCACACACTCCAACACCTCTCAACCGATCGCTATGATACATGGCATGTATATGTATTTTTGGAGAAAAGGATTTTGTGCTATCCGCTTTGTTGCAGTTCCCCACCAGGTGGCGCTAAAGCAAAGCAACTTCTGCACTTGGCTCTATCACTAACATTTCACTGTTTCCATTGAATCGTCATTATACTGAAAGGAACGGCGTTGCTTGCGAATATTATAATTTTAACAGAAATAAATACAACAGAAAGTATTATTAACATATATTACACATTCAGATATAAATTATTTACACTATTTTAAGCTTTCATTACACAAAATTTGTAACAACGTTTTACTTTTGCTGAGCAGAGATTAGCTTAGGAAGGTGTTTTAAAAAATCGAACCATAAGAGAGTTACGGTGAGTTTTAAAAAAAAATCCTTTTTATCAGCTTTTAGGTCAAGAGACTTAAAAGTTAACAGATATGGGGTTTTTTTTTGCTCAGCTGAGGTATACAGAAAGCTTTTTTTTGTTTAATTTGCAATTCACACGTAAAATTGATTCATTTAAAACTTCTTTATCCTTCATTCTGTATTGTTTAATTTTTCAATTCACCCGTGCGAAGAACGGGTGTACCAGCTGGTAATTAATATAAATTTATTTCTAAAATATTTCTAATTTCTATATCCTGTAATGTCCTAACGTTTTCAAATGAAGAACATCAATGATGTTTACTGGTTTATTTATATAGGACACTCACACAAAAAAAAAATGTACAATTTCTTACATGGTTAAATATTGAGCCCGTTGACATTTCTAGAGAGGAAGAATAAGAAATGGGCCTGGGTGGCCTCCAACACATCTGCCTCCGGCAGATAAAAAACTTTCAAGCAAAGCTCTCTGGTAGAGCTCACAGATTTCTCTTGGAGAGACAATCAACTGAATTCAAATCTCCACACTAAGCTCACGGGTGGAGCTAGGGAAAAAAACGACCTCTCTCTTCGATAGGTAAGCACCGAACTCCCTGGCGTGGCACTTGCGCAGGCGCAGTACCTCTGATCCGTCCGCGTTGCCACCTTGAGTTCCAGAATGGGTCTAGAGATCGTTACAAACTCCTCCCACCTCCAGATTTTGCTTTCTCCGGACACAGGAGAAACAAAAGTTTTTGGTTCCAGGTCTAAGGGAAGAAATTTATTAAAGTCATCACGGACACCATCCGCCACCAGAATTTGCTTTCTCCGGACCCAGGAGAAACAAAAGTCTCTTTCAGTTCAGTTCATCTGTGTTAAATTCAAAATGTTCAACATTAACAAAATCATTTTTGGTAACGCTTTTGGAAGCGTTCTCCACTCATGACCAGGCCATAAAAAGAACTTATGCACATCATAAAAGTAATATAAAAATATATATATACAGCAAAAACACAGGAATATCTCAAATACAACTAATAATTAATTGATTATACATAATAAACTAAAAAAAAATACAAACACATATATATTACACATGACAAAATGATTTTAAAAACAATGACATTAAATATACATAGTAGGTACACATAGATTGTGTATGCTCTATTTAATCTGAATGTAAAAATTTCCTACTTAAAAAGTCTACATTCACGTTTCCTTTCCCCTTTCATGTGCACAATAGGGAAATTAAATAATTGCAAGGATAAAACTCCAAAAATTAATCGAACATTACTTCCAGCATTGTTATTTAAAGATACTAGAGAATTATGACCTGTCTGAATGGAAAATTCAATCTGTTTGTTAATATATCTTTTCAGTTTTACTCCAAACAAAATTGCAGCATCAATACATGATGCTTTTAAAATCCGTTTTACTGACCGATGGAAACGTTCCATAGAGTTTCCCTGGGGAGGGAAAATTGAACACCTGGACATTTTTATGCCAACTTTCTTAAAGAATTTTACGGTTAAGAGACTCATGATTGATTTCCCTTTATCCGAATATATTTTCCTCGGAAAACCCATCCGACCAAATACCTGCAAAAGTGCATGTATCACAGATTTCGATGTTTTATCCGGCACTGGAATGGCGTCAGGATATTTAGAAGCTAAGCTCCTAATTTTAATAATTTCTTTATTGCCTTCCGTAAATGTAGGCATAGGCTCGCAAGCATCTACATTAGTTTTATTGACTACTTCTGAAATTATAGGGACAAGTTCTTCACTTTTTTGCTGTGTAGCAATAAAAGTACTCGATGGTATTTGAGTCACAGGACTTATGGGGCTAAAAGGGTTAACAGGAGGCAAAATCTCTTTGTTTTCAGAGTTGACCTCTTCCCTATCTAACTCGATCTGTTCAGAATTTTGACCTGTGTCAATTAAATAGTTCGTTTCCTCAAATTGTTGCATTTGAGATAGAGTAACAAAAGTGTTTTGTTTTGCTCTAAGGCATTCTAGTTTTAACTGTAGGTTTTCAATTTCTTTATTTTGCAATAATATTTGAAATTCCCTCTCCCTCGCTTCCTTTTCTAACTGTATTTCTCTCGCTAATGTTTGTTTTTCTAAATCTTCATTTTCTATTCTTTCAGTCATAATACTTTCTAGTAAATTTTTAACAAATTCATCCTCATAATGTTTACTACCTATGATTATTTGTTTTAATTCTATCACTCTCATGTCCTCTGAAACTGTTTCTCCAAGTTCTATCGCGACAAGGAATAGATCCTTTTTTTTAGCCTTTCCCAGATACGCCATTTTTTTTCAGAAAAAAAATTAACTTTTAAACAACTAATAATTTAAGAAGTGGAAACACAGTTAACACAGAATACACACAACAAAAAATAATTGAATTAACAATAAGGATTCAATAAGTTATTACTGAATGTTATCACAGAATGTAAGGGAACCAGGAGAGTTCAATGCACTCACGCTTTGGTAGGGCCAAGCTTAACTACACGTGCAAATAACTCGTTTTACAGTGCTGGCTCAAATTCTTTGAACTCTATTCTGACTCACTCCCACGAAGGATCCCGTAGATCAAGAAATATATGATTTTGACAATACAACTTCACAAATGCATACAGTTTAGATAACACAACAAATATAATACTTAACATTTAAATGCACTGAGGTGCTATTTATTTTTTTCTCTAACGGGAAAATGTTTTCCCCACAGCACTAGAAAAACACCAAATAAAAAAAATATATATATCTTGTTAGATATATTTAACAACACTCTGAGTGTTTAAAAAATTTTTAAAGAAGTGCACTGATGTGCTACTTATTTATTTCTTAACGGGAAAATGTTTTCCCTCTGCACCAGAAAATACACACACACAAAAGAAAATATCTCGTTATATTCAAAATATATTAAAAATATTATGCACTGATGTGCTTAAACTTTGGGAAATGATTTCCCGAACTCTCATAAACAACAAATAACTAAATTATATTTTCTGGCCTGGAAATGAATAATGTGGAGAACACATACCTTTTTTTTTCTCTCTCTTGTCAATCATCTCGGTGGAACCTCCAAATTTATATAGTCTGTAATGTCCTAACGTTTTCAAATGAAGAACATCAATGATGTTTACTGGTTTATTTATATAGGACACTCACACAAAAAAAATGTACAATTTCTTACATGGTTAAATATTGAGCCCGTTGACATTTCTAGAGAGGAAGAATAAGAAATGGGCCTGGGTGGCCTCCAACACATCTGCCTCCGGCAGATAAAAAACTTTCAAGCAAAGCTCTCTGGTAGAGCTCACAGATTTCTCTTGGAGAGACAATCAACTGAATTCAAATCTCCACACTAAGCTCACGGGTGGAGCTAGGAAAAAAACGACCTTTCTCTTCGATAGGTAAGCACCGAACTCCCTGGCGTGGCGCTTGCGCAGGCGCAGTACCTCTGATCCGTCTGCGTTGCCACCTTGAGTTCCAGAATGGGTCTAGAGATCGTTACAATCCAATGCTCATTGATAAATTTTTTTTAATTTTGCAATTAAGAAAACGATTAATATTTTTTAGCTATGAAAATATTTATTAAAAATATTAGTAGACTAACATATAAAATTGATAAAATTTAAAATTGTCGCTCAAAAAACTACTTTACTTGATTTTCTCTTAAAATTTCTACGCTCTCTTTCTCTCCCTCTCTCTTTTAAATGTTCGATTGAATTATCAAAAATAATTAGTGAAAAATTGCTCAGAGTTTGTGTTATGAAAATTTATAGCAATGATTTGTATGTAATAAAAAATAATGTGTTGCTTATGGTCACATCTCTACAAGAATATTAGCTTTTTAACCTTACCAAATGATAGTTTCTCAACTCAGTAGAATTTAATAAGGTGGCCCTCAAAGGTAACCAGCCCTGAGTTGAAAAATCATTAGCTGTAGGATGTCCACGTATTTAAAAGAGATCCTTCTTCACAAAATATTATTTTCTACAAATACATTGTAAATAGTCTAACAAAGAAATTTTAAGTAATGAAAAGCAATTACAATAAAATCAATATTTTTATCAATATTCACAATATTTTGAGGAATTCTTTGATACATTAAAATTATTTGAAAATCTGGCAAAACATTGGCATATGGTAAACTTGATTTTTTTAAGTAACAAATTTAATTTTAAACGTAATTCGAAGAGTACACTGCTGGCCACCGTAAATGCAACACCAAGAAAGACAAGAGATAGCACAACAAAATTTATTTTGTAGATAACATGTTGACCAAGTATCAAATGATTACATTTATAGACTTCTGTAAAGTGTGGTTCCTGCCAGAATCAGTAGCCAGAGTAGCCGCCATTGTTGGATATCACCGCTGCCACACGCCTCGGCATTGATTCAAAGAGACTTTGGATGTGTTCTTGGGGTACAGCAGACCAAGCAGCTTCCAAACGTTGCCAAAGTTGATTTGGTGTGGCAGCTGGGGGTGTAATCTGGGTCAATCGTTGAGCAATCATGGACCACATGTTTTCTATCGGCGAAAGATGCGGAGAGCGAGCCGGCCAGGGAAGCAATTCAATCTGGTGATTGACGAAGAACCTTTGGACAATGCGTGCCACGTGTGGTTGCGCTTTATCCTGTTGAAATATGGCTGTGACCAAGCCCTGAAGGTAAGGAAGGACAAGTGGCCCCAACACCTCGGAGATGTAGCCCTGGCTGTTTAAAGTACCGGCAATGCGTACTAGAGGAGTGCGAGAGTGAAATCCAATACCGCCCCATACCATAATACCCGGTGCAGGACCAGTGTGGCGGTGCATAACGCAGCTGTTCAGCATCCTCTCTCCACGGTGTCTCCTGACTCGAATCCGTGGTGTTGCAGACAGATGCGTGACTCGTCAGTAAATACAACTTCATTCCATTCTACTGCCCACATCCTTTTTTCATTGCACCATTGGCGGCGGAGACGTCTGTGGCTCTGCGTCAAGGGTAGACCAAGCAATGGACGTCTTGCGGACAGACCACTCTGCTGTAAATGGCGTCGAAGGGTACTTCAGACACTGAATGATGCGTTACAGACTCATTGTGCTATGCTATGGTTCGTGATTTGACTGAGCGATCCGTCACTGCCATGCGCACAATTTGCTTGTCCTCACGTGAAGTGGTGCACTGAGGTGGATGCGATCGACCACGTTGGGCCGTCGTACCCTCCTGCATCCAACGGTCACACATCCGCATTACTGTTGTTTGGTTTCGTCCAACACGACTACCGATTTCCCTGAAAGGTAATCCACAATCTCGGAAGGCCACTATCCTTCCTCTGTCGAACTCGGATACTTGATCAAAAGCTAATCGCTGTTTTCTACGAGACATAACTGATCGTTTTTGGAAAAAACCACAAGAAAAACACAATTGCTGAACTTGAAATCGTCCGAAA